>CM040183.1:43493915-43663915 GCA_022606455.1 Callitettix versicolor | reverse complement strand
AATTAGAATCCAGTTTTAGAACTGTAGCATCAAAAATCTTGGTGTAATTTGATAAAAATTGTTATTGGTAAATATAGAAAAAAATTTTTAACCATAAAAATACTTTCAAAAAATTGCAACTTTTTAAAAACTTAACACTTTTTTGAGAATATGATTCCATCATTGTAATTACCAGCTTTAATATTTGTATTAATTAGAATTTGAACTTTTATTGCAATAATTAATATGACAGCAATAAATGTTCATTTTTAATAAAATTACTTTTGACAATAAATAAATCAGATGTTCAAAAGTTACAACGAATTTTTTAAATTACCACTATTTTCTAATGGAAAAACAATTTTTGCTGTATAAAAATCTAGTGTGAGTTATTACAGTATTAAAATCAATAAATTTTACTGATTTAGTTAAAGTATATAATTCGCTTTCTCATTAAATTAATGCATTTTAATTGAAAATTAATGAAAACTAAAAAAATGTATATAGGCCTACTCACCAATAATGTTTAATGGCAGTTCATGAAGGTTCCGACCAATGTAACCTGCACAGTGAGCTCCTAAACTGTGCCCAATAAGATTAATATTGGAATATTTAAGAAGCCCACAATTAATGGCCATATTTAATACTGTAGCCATGCTTTCTCCAACTTTCTACAAAAATTTGAAAGTTATAATTTTTTTAAAAATTTACATGTATTTTATCAATTTTATCTCCATAATTGTTATGTACATTTATTTAAAAGTGAAAACTTTAACTGACCTACTCGTCACTAACTCTCACACTTCCCATAAACAAATATATAGATTTTTTTTGAGATGCTTAAATAAAATATGTTTTATTCTGTTGTTTTCTAATTTAAAAAAAAAACTAAATTTTAACTCCCAATTCATAATATTGGTTACTTTAGCAACTGATTTTAAAAAATGCCATTCGAAACAGAGTGAGGAGTATTTTTTGGTCTACAAAAAAATAAAGGGGCTGTCCCCTACTGCCCTAGTATAACATATAAGTAAAAGCATTTTCATTCAGTACTGATTCCCACTGAGGTAACATACGAGGTGTGTTCAGAAAGTAACGAGAATTTTAATTTTTTGAACAAAATATTTATTTATTCTTCTACATTGATGTTCTCGCCTTCAAAATAGTCCCCATTGGAGATTATTATGCACTTGTGCCAGCGTTCCTTCCAATCCTTCAAACACTTCTCAAACTCGAACTTTGAGATAGCCTTTAGTTCTTTCAGCGATGCGCTTTTAATGTCAAATAAAGCTGTAAAATGACGGCCCTTTAAGATTCTCTTTATTTTGGAAATAGGAAAAAATTACACGGAGCCATGTCTAGCGAATATGGAGGCTAGGGCATCATTACAGTATTGTTTTTAGCCAAAAATTCACGAACAAGCAATGAAGTGTGAGCTGGTGCTTTATCGTGGTGCAAAAGCCATGAATTGTTTTTTCACAGATCCAAGCGTTTTTTTCGGATTGCTTCACGCAAATGGAATAGAACTTGTAGGTAGTACTCCTTATTGACTGTTTCACCTGGTAGTAGGGATTCATGATGCACTATACCATTAATATCGAAGAACACAGTGAGCGTAACCTTCACGTTTGACCTCACTTTTTTCAGTCTTGGCAAGCCAGAATGCCTCCACTGGGATGATTGAGCCTTAATTTTGACATCATATCACTAAAACCATGTTTTGTCACCTGTTATAATACATTTTAGTAATTCTGCATCGTCGTTGACTTCATTTAGTGACTCCTGAGCAACTTACATTCACCGCTGTTTTTGTTCAAAATTCAACAATTTTGGAACGAATTTTGCTGCCACACGTTTCATACACAAAACATTGGAAACAATGTCAGACATGATCCAATCGATAAGCCAACATCATCAACGACCTCTCTAATTGTGATTCGGCGATTGTTCATAACCATTTCTTTCATTTGTTCCACGTTTTCATTTGTTGTTGATGTGCTGGGGCGTCCAGGGCATTTGTCATCTTCAACGTCTTCACAGCCTTCTTGGAAACGCTTATACCACTCGTAAACTCCTGCTTTACTCATAGCAGACTCACCATAGGCCTTTGTTAACATTTCACACACTTTGTTACTCTTTATTCCATTTTTTACGCAAAATTTGATACAAATTCTTTGATCCATTTCTTTTAACAAACGAAAATCACCGAGCTCATAAAAACACGTCTAACCTTAGTGGCTGTCACAGACAAAGTCAACAATGAAAACAGGTGAAAGGTTTATCATACTTCAAGGGCATTTATACCAACATAATTTTAAAAAATGTTTGACAATCGGACTCTCCAAGTCCGCGAATTTTAAAAATTCTTGTTACTTTCTAAACACACCTCGTACATCAAATGAATATATTTAATCCACTGTAAAGCTTTATTACTCACTATCAGTCTCAACATTTACAGATCATTGGCAAGGGATCTAATAAGATAGTATAAGCTACAGTGATACAATCATAATTAAGCAAACTAGAATAAAGGAGAGGGGGAAGTAGGAATGGAGTATGAACTGCTTAAGCTGAAATATGTAGAAACAGGGGATTAAGGACCTAATCTGGTAGGCCCAGACATAAACCATTCAATAACTCAGGAATATTAATACCAGCACAGGATATTTACAGGATAATATTCACAGGATATTTACAGGATAATTTATAAAATTTAAAAGTAAAAAAACTCAATGACCTAACAGACAAAACAATGATATAGAAGTTAACAAGTCAACATTAATGTCAAAACTAGAGTATAGAGTATTATGTAAAAAGTATAAATGGTAAAATGATAATTACAAGACTTGGAGTTGAAAAAATGAAAAACCGAAATTAAGTACTCTAAAATATTGGATTTGTAAAAAAATTACATTAACACAATATTGTAATCCGATTTAAAATTTTCAAAAATATTTAGATGTACTCTCAGTTTTGGAGGGGAGATGGAGGATTATTGAAGTCAAAACTGTGGTTTTGGTAAAAACAAAACTTAAAGCTTAGGCAAAAAGTGATTCAGTCTTGCCATGTTTGCAAAACTTAAAATGTTCTCTTACTCTTTTATTGAAATTTCTTCCTGTATTAAAAAAGACCATGTCACAATCATTGCATTTTAATTTGTAGACAGAAAATTACTTGTCTGTTTCATATTTCTATCTTTGACATTGTCTAACCTTTTACCTAATTTTATCGTGTAAAAAGTAGGTTGAATTTTTACAAGTGAGGCATTAGTGAGATGTTATAAGTAAATAATTTTCTGTATTAGATACGTAAACTGAGAGGAAAACTGATCAAATAAAACTAAACTTTTCCCCTGTTAATACTTTTCAACAAGATTTTATGAATGATGTTCATATTATAACCATTTTAATAGCCTTTTTTGTCTATCCTAGTTTAATAATGGGCATTAGCAACAAAAAATTGAACAAATAGTTATAGTCCAATAATTATTTTTTTAATTTAATTTTATTATTATTTTTTTTTTTTAACGTCAGACTATTGTGCACACTTGGGCTAATGCAGACGATGGGATGATTTATAACATATAAAAATTCCAAGCCCTGGCCAGGAATCGAACCCGGGTCCTCAGGGTGAAAGCCCAGTACGCTATCAACTAGGCCACCGAGGCGGCTAGTCCAAAAATTAATTTACAACCAATTTTAATGTAGAAATTCATGTTTAGAGGTTAGTCCAATAATTTATTACAACCAATTTTAATGTAGAAATTCATGTTTAGTTATGAATGAATGAGTAGTCTCTTCATTCATGCAAGGGTTGAGAACTGTCAAACTAGTTTTCAGGTACTGGTAACTGTAGTTGGTTATGAAGATTCATAACCAGTATAGAAAATCTGAAATAACAAAATTACAGTTTGAGAATAATTAAAAAAAACAAACAAAAAATCGTACAATTCTTAGGGTTCATCACTTTTTTTAAATTTACTACACCCCCCACACACACTGTCTGTTTAATTTCAAATATTTATTTAACTAAATATTTGACCCCTATAGGGTTTTAGTTTTTGATGGGTTTTGTTTGGCGTTATAAGGACTATATTTGAATAAAATTGGATCAAAATTATTAAAATCAATTTTGAGGAAATCCAATTGTTTAATTTTTAAGAGTTTCATAAATATAATGTAAAGGGGCACTCTGCTTAGTAGTTGTCTTCTTTATGGAAAAGTACTGGTTACAAAAATTTTAAGTTCAATATTAATTAATTACCTTCATATTTTCCACTGCCATATAATATGGAGGTAGGTTCAACTTGCTCCAGTCTATAAGATATACATTGTACTCTCCTTTAGAAATCAGGGCTGTAATATAAAGCGTCAATGGTAAAATATAATTTAGTCACCAAAAGCATGCTTTGATAGCACATTTTAAGAGTACATAGGCACTTGTTTCAAATATAAACTGCATGCATGCACACACACACACACACACACACACACACACACACACACACACACACACACACACACACACACACACACACACACACACACACATATATATATATATATATATATATATATATATATATATATATATGTGTGTGTGTGTGTGTGTGTGTGTGTATGCTGTATATATAAATAAGAATGGATCAGCTTAATTTATCATATGATGATTAAAGTGCCATATGATTAAAGTGGTACGGTATGGCTTCTCTCCAAAACCTATTTGATAACAAACATAAAAATGATTTTTGAATCGTATTCATATTCTACTTACTTTATCCACACTTTTAACGACTACTAAAAAATTTTGTGTTGTTAATATGTATACTTTCCCTGGTTTTGGGCCACTACAAAGACCATTTTTGCCAAATTTTACAGTGATCAGTCATGTCAATTAAAAGTGAGTGGTGCATTACTGACAGAAAGATGAATCCCTATAAATTGTAACTGACAAAGAACCCTAGAAAATAAGTATTGTGTTTATAGTGTTTAAAAAAAAATTACAAAACTTTAGGAATGTATTGAGAAATTAAAATAGGGGAAAATGTTTTTATCATTTTGTTGTATTTTAACAATACAACAACAAAACCATGCAATCATTTGTATGAAATTAGGTATTTTTAGTAGTATAAAAAAATTTTAACTCTATTCAAAAGATATATATACACGTGGTATATACAATATATACATGATTTTCTCTGTTTATTTGAAAGTACTTATATGAAGGTTTTATACCTGAAAGATTTATGAGTCTATGTTTCACCAAATATGTGTTTATATATTTTATCAAATATTTGCAAAACAAATAACAATTTTTTTAGTTTATATAGTTTTAATGACAACTGAATAATTATTGAAAAAAAACTAAAAAAAACATTGATTTTGTTTTCAATTGGCCTACCAAAAATTAATTTTTTAGTGTGTTTCACTGTTAATTAAATTTATGTTTTTAGTTTTTTGTTATAACTCAAGTTAGAGAAAAATTAAAACAAATTATGTTTATTGTTAAAAAGTAAAATATTTTTTAAAAAATTAACAATTTTTAAGAATTTAATTTTAAAAAGATTATCTAGTTGTAATTTTCAGTTACCTATGTAAGGGTTACCTATGAACTTTACAACATTAAGTAGAATGAATTGGATATCATTCACCATTTGAAAGATAATATTGATTTTTTTACCCAAAAGTGTAATAAATTGAACAGTAAGCATTTCAGAACATATGTTTACAAAACTATTATTTAGTTTTAATATTAGAATTAAGTAAGATCTTCAGAATTGTTTCTTGAAACACTCTGTATAAGAAAGACAAATATAACATTAAATTTAACCTAGTAAAATGCCTAGTAAATTTAACCTAGTAATAAATTTGGTTTACCGAATTATAAAAATATAATTCATTAGGTATTATATTAACATTAGGAACCCATATAGCACAGAATATTTTGTTTACATTCAAATAACATTCAATATGTCAATATATGGTAAATTCAAAAAAAGAATATTCATTTAACATTATTTTGACGTTCAAAATAGCAAAGTCATAGTAAGGTAAAGATAAAATATTTTTTTGATGTTTTACTTTTACTTATTTTTGACATTTATATATTACTAGCTGTTACCCATTGCGGCTTTGCCTGCAATTATAATGTAAGCAATAAAATTTATAGTCGATTTTCAAAATCAGAATAGGTCATTTCATTTTAATATATTGCTATATACAATATTATACGATTTATGGTTTTCGGCCCAGACATTATAAATTTTTGCTACTCGATACGCTAAAACAGGATCATGTCATATTTTAATAAAATACTGTATTATTAAAATGTCATTATTATATAATTAAACTGGAATAGTATTGTGTTTATCTCAGATACCTAAAACGTGTTCACACCAAATGTAATCTCATTTGGTCCAGTAGTTAAAGTGTATTTGAATAACAAACAAATAAACAAAAACAAACTTTCAGAAATATAATATGATTAGCTGTTACCCGTCACGGCTTTGCCCACAATCATAATATACATAAAGATCATGCATTACCGTATTAGGACCAACAACCGTGTTAGTTAAGTTTTGGAGTACTCTTTAAAAAAAATTAAGGTTTTTTTCCTGCATCACCGTTTAACCCAACAACCGTGTCAGTTAGGTTTAGTGTACTCTTTTTAAAAAAATAAATAAAGGTTTTTTTAATGCTTCACCGTGTTAGGCCTAACAACCATATTAGTTTGCTAATGAAGTATTCTGTAAAAAAATATAAAGATTTCTCACACATCACTATGTTAGGCCTAACAACCGTGTCAGGATATGTAGCCTAGTATTTTTAAAAAATATAAAAGTTTTTTGACGCATCACCGTGATAGGTCCAACAACTGTGTCAGGATATGTAGTACTCTTTAAAAAAATATAAAGGTTTTTTCACGCATCACTGTGTTAGTTAATTTATGGAGTACTCTTTAAAAAAAATATAAAGTTTTTCCCATGCATAACAGTATTAGGCCCAACAACCGTGTCAGTTAGGTTATGGAGTATATCTTTTGAAAAAAATAAATAAAGGTTCTTTTAATGCATCACCGTGTTAGGCCTAACAACTATGTTAGTTAGCTTATGGAGTATTCTTTAAAAAAATATAAAGATTTATCACGCATCACTATGTTAGGGCTGACAACCATGTCAGTTAAGGTTTGGATACTCTTTAAAAAAATAAAGGTTTTTTTCACACATCACAATCATAGGGCCCAACAATCATATCAGTTAGGATATGTAGTATTCTTTAAAAAAATATAAAAGTTTTTTTACACATCACCGTGTTAGGCCTAATAACCGTGTCAGTTAATATACTTAGTATTCTTTAAAAAAATTTAAAGGTTTTTTCACACATCACCATGATAGGCCTAACAACCGTATCAGTTAGGATATGCAGTATTCTTTAAAAAAATATAAAGGTTTTTTACGCATCACCGTGTTTGGCCTAACAACCGTGACAGTTAAGATATGTAGCCAAATAATCTTTAAAAAAATATAAAGGTTTTTTCACGCATCACCGTGTTAGGCCTAACAACCGTGTCACTTAGGTTATGCACTATTCTTTTAAAAAATGGGTTTCCTATCACCCAAACCCGTGTTAGACGTATTTTTATTGTTTTACTGATCTGTAGATCAGTAAAACAATAAAAATACGTCTAAAATCAGTACAACACGGTACCGATTTTAGCCGGTAGCAATTTTGAGGTTATGTTGGTCACTTTTATTTTCGATTTTTATCGTACTTCTCGTGCTTTCATATTTTGGATTTTTGCTTTTGGGCACATAATAAAGCATTTTAGTAAGAAAAATATCGAAAACTCCAATAGATTCTGCACTGCATATTTACCATTTTTTCATATAATGTAATTACACAAATATATATACTACCTTACAATTAAAGTATCCTAATAAAATTGTTTATAATATATATATATATATATATATATATATATATATATATATATATATATATATATATATATATATATATATATATTCTGCACTCTGCTTTAAAAACATTGAATAGTCTTAAATGAAAAATACCAGATTGTGATTATTAGATGAAAATGTAACATTAAAAACAATAATTTTGCAATAAATAAAACATAGATTAAAATTTGTAAAATGGGATTAGATCTATGTCCATCTCAGGTGCCTAAATCTCATGTTCAGTAAACAGTAATTAAACCTAACTATAGTTAACAGATGTTACAAAACTAAAAACTGATAATTATTTTGGGCTGGGTAAGTAGTATAATGACGTTTTGTAAAACGGGAATAGGCCTATATGTATCTCTGATACTTAAACCATATACGTACCAAATTTCATCTCAATTGGTCCAGTGGTTAAAGCGTGATTGAATAACAAACAAACAAACACACAAACTTTCAGAAATATAATGTGAATTAGATTCTTATTTTACTTAGATAAAATAAAGAATATAAAAAAAGAACATTCTTTTAACATTATTTTGATGTTCAAAATATCAAAGTTAAAATAAGATAAAGATGAAATATTTATTAAATTTCTTATTTCTACTTATTTTTAATCCATACATAACTCTTCCTACTTTTACTTAGATAAAATAAATTATATCAAATATTCATATAAAATAAGTTTCACATTTAAAATACCAAAGTCAAAGTAAAATAAATGTAAAATACTTGTAATTTTATTTTTACTTATTTTTTATGTGTTATGTACACCTCTTATTCTATTTAGATAATTGGTGATTTTTAAAAATCCCACCATATCTAAGGCCATTTTTATTTGATTTTTTTATTTAGTTTTCAAGCTCTTTTTTCAATTAAAAATCCTTAGAAATTAAAAAAAATCAACAATCAAAATATTTCAATCAATCAAACAACAACAAAAACAAAATTGGATCTTATTTTACTGAAATGTAGATATCAATGCACTATGTATTTTTGGCCAGCCTATAGGCTGTAATTTTTTTTTAGAAAAATGTATATATAAAAACTAATTTTAAAACAACCATTTTTTTAATTGTTATTTTATAATTCACTTTTACTATTGTAAGTCAACTTGTTT
Organism: Callitettix versicolor; assembly: GCA_022606455.1. Taxonomy (NCBI): domain Eukaryota; kingdom Metazoa; phylum Arthropoda; class Insecta; order Hemiptera; family Cercopidae; genus Callitettix; species Callitettix versicolor. The sequence continues at coordinate 43,654,856 of CM040183.1, read as the reverse complement.
TAGAATAAATTTAGAATTTAAAGTAACTCCAAAACTAGCTATTTTTTTTAAGGTGAAAAACACATTGATGCTATCTCCTCTCTCAATGTGAGTGTGAATGTAAAGTATTAAAATCGTAAGTGAAGTAAGTGTGTGGAGACTCAGACATCTAAATCCTCTCAATAGGAGTCTGCACCCCCTAAGGGGTTTTATGTTTCTAAAGTCAGGTAGAAAGAAACGATATTTGAAATTTTATTATCCAGCTGACCAAGGCCATATATTCTCTTCAGGATAGGTAAATATGGACTTAAATAAAGGAAGTTGTTGTTTAGGTCATCAATTTTACTTGAAGTTTTATTTATATTTGTCTTACTGTTTATTAACTCAGGTTAATCGATGGTTGTAGCCATGTATTTACAAGAAGTGTATTAAAATATAAAATCATTAGTAAATAAATAGTTAGTGGGGTCTATAAAAACAAATTAATTCTAGTTTATTTTTACCCAATTTTTAAAATAAAAAGTATCAATTATTCATAAAATTTGCTAAACAAATTATTATTATTATTATGTAAAATGGCTAGTTTTAAATTATTTCAATTTTAAAACTTTAAATACCTATCATTTCAAAACAAGTTTAGTTAAAATAATGAAACTTAACATGGACTACTACCTAAAATAATAAAGCAACAATCAGAATTTTGTTCAAATTCTTTTAAATTAAAAGGGTATCACAAAGTTTGTAAAAACACTCTCTACATAAAAATTTCAATAATCTTAATTAATACTTTCTGACTAATTTAAGATACTTTTTCAGAGAGACGCTTAAAGATATAAATATGTTTATTATATTTACATATAATAAGGGGGAGCATAGATATCCCTGAAATTAGTATCCTACCTATAGTTTTAAGTGTCATTTTAAAACTAAATAACAATAAAATATTTTAAAAAATTGTTATATAAATAAAAGATATAAATAATTTATACTTTTTAAGTAAATGTTTAACAGATATAATAAGAAACCTGCTTATATAATTCTAATAGTTCAAAGAACAGTAGACCTAGCAGTGTATTCTAAATTAATAATTACCCGGCCGCCAGCACTCCCCTACGCACCAATGACGCGTTAGAAAACTTTTCCACCAATTTATCCGATTACCATAATATTTTTAAAAGATGTTACTGGACCAACTTCATTAGAAATTTTTTGATTTTTCTTTATGAAGCAGTCAAAATTATGAGTTGCTGTTCAGCCAGTACTGCAGGAAACTATATGCTAGCAACTACTCGTCATCTTTAAATCAGAGGCCGCCCATCCCGAAACGGAGGAAAATGGAAAAATTCTTACACATACGTCGTTAGGGCTTTATACAAGTTACAAGGTACAAGGTACCAGATTTAAAAACAATCAGTCAATGCGTTTGGCCAAAACTACTAACACTTGTTGCCATGCACAATAGTCGGACGTTAAAAACACAAAAAAAATACGAACACTTGTCATTGTTAAGTCAGAGGTTGCCATCTTGAAACGGAAATAAATGAGAAAAAATTTTACACATACGTCGTTCGGGCTTTATAAAGGTTACTTTAGTACCAAATTTCAAAAAAATCGGTCCATGGTTTTTTTCCGAAACTGCGTACACTCATTGTTAAATCAGAGGCCGCAATTTGAAAACGGAAGTGAATGGGTACATATCTTACACATACGTATTTCAGATTTTATACTAAGTACCTCGTAACCAATTTTAAAATAATCGGTCAACGCGTTTAACCAAAAAGGTGTAACACACAAATCAAATGCCGAACAGTTGAGTTGAAAAATTCGCTTCTCTCGGCCAACCAAAAAAAGTTTTTTTTATAAAATTGTGCATTTAAATTTTAGAGTATGGTCAGTTGATTATGTTTGTTTCATGTAACTTTACATTTTTTGATTTTCAACAAGGAAGTTCAGATAACAAGAAGTTTACAGCATTTTAATATTCAAAACAATTGTGATTAGTGAAAAGATGTAAAACTTTCTTGTGTTCTCAGAGTAATCTTTTACAGTATTTTATAAACATCTGGCAGCAGTTACAATTACTAAGAACAAATGTTTAGGGACGATTCTGCCCATCCCTGACAATTATTTTCCCTTGAAGCAAAACCCAGGCACATACCCTTTGTCTGTCAGAGACGAAGTACAAGGTCGAAGTGTTTACTGTTTTTAGTTTTTTAGTTGTGCTGCGACTTCTTATGATTAGACCTGCTGATCAGCATATTTAGAGTAAATGTCCTATGATCTTATATTCAAGTTAGATAAAATAATTTTTATCAGTAAAGCAAATATATTAAAGTTTTTTTTTGGTTTTTGTTTGTTTGTTTTTTTTTTTGAAAGAGAGAGAGAGCCTATATCATTTTGTATACACCTGAAGAAGTTTATACAGTTGTGTAGCTTTACATGAAAAATTGATAATATTTGGATAATAATTTAGCCTGTGGTGTGATATCTTTAATTCACTTTGTACGGTAGTCATAATTACAAAAATCACTAGAAGTTCTTACAAAAAAATTTAGTATCTTGTAAATGTATAAATACATTTACGTAGGTGGATTCCATTGCTGCACCTACTCTTTCATAAAATAACTTGGATGTTACATTTCTGCAAATTGACTATTTGTTTCAATGTACCTACCCAACAGCTGTGTTTATTGCCAATTCTTAAGCTTAACAAAGTATTTTAACACCAATAACAATACTTAATACATATACAGTACATATTTAATTATTTATAATAATTAATAGATACCGTTATCTTTTGTGACTATCAGATCAAAACACTATATCACACTAACTGAGCATTACAATACAGTACAACATATAGACAAAATGTCTAAAACATTTTGTGTTTTGTGCTGTCAAGTAATGTATGTAGTCTTATTAATATATGTAACTTAATAGTTCTGGAGACAAATGAATGCTTTATATTTAATTATGTATATTATTCTTTTCTCAGGAAACAATAAATAGGTGAAAACGATAAATGAAGAGCCTTTGCAATTATTAAACCATCACAAACAGGATGTGATTTGGGAAAATAATCTTGTGATATATATTTTTTTTTGTTACAAAGTTTGTAATTTCCTCTTTTTGTTATAAAGGTAGGAGTATTTATAAGGTCTGTGATATTTTGGAAAAATAATATTATGTCAAGACAATCGTTTACGTTTTTTACAATTAGTTTTTTTTTATTGATTAGATTAATATTTGTAGTAAGATACAATATTTACATGAATTGAACGTCAGTTGAATATAAGAGTTATTTATCAAAATTTTTATTCAATTATTATTTTCGAAATCCAATTGATTTTATTATTATTTTGTAATATATGAATATTTGTATACAAAAAATAAAGATATTTTTAAAGTAAATTGTTGTTTTATTTATAATGTATACATTAACTGTATTTAAATAATAATGAACACTTTAAAATTGGGTTTAAAGGTTTTAATTCTAAGTAAAGATTTGACACAGTTATTTTTCATCTTAAAATACCCTTACTAAAAAACACTGTCTTAAAGAAAAATAAGTGCTACCCTATAACAAATTCTGACGTGACATTTTTACTAGTTTTATTTTTCTTGCAAAAAATTGCATTTACAGTAGTACAATAAATGTATGTTTATTTTAAAAAGTTAAGAACATTTTATTATTTAAGCTAATTTGTGGAATTCTTACTTCATTGTGAGTACTTTTTAATGTTAAAAAAAATACAACAGGCTAATAACTTATAAATATGATTTGCTTTATTTGATTGTTTGTTTATTTGCTGGTTATTGTTTAATATCAATATTTTGATATTAAAGTATCATAATTTTAATTTAGACCTTATATGAATGTTCATTATAAGTTTATTTTTTAAGCCATTTTGACCAAATTTTAAAATGCTTTTGCATAAATTTTGCTTTGAATTTATCTTAAATTTGATATTCACAATATTATATTTGTTGGTATTTTATGAAAATTTATCTTCATTTGAAATTTTTTTAAAATCTTATTTTTACATCATTTGAATGTTTTTAAGTATGCTACAAAAAATGTAAAATTTGACTTGGAATCAACATTAATTTTAATACCATTTAAACCTGTTTCTAATGGGGTTTTACATAAAATTTATGTTAAATTAACATAAATTTGATATTCACAATATCAATTTCTTTTGGTTTATATGTAAAAATGTATCTTTATTTGAACATTTTTTAAATCTTATTTTTACGTCAATTGAATATTTTTGTAACATATAAAAAATGTAAAATTTGACTTAAAATGAATATTATTTTTATGTATTTTTGTGCCATTTGGACCTGATTTGAACATATTTTCAACTTAATTTTGCCTTAAATTTAACATGAATTTGATATTCACAATATCAAATTTATACGTTAATTTGTTGTAAATAGAATATTCCTGTGATATATGGGAAAGAATCATCTACAGAAATAAACTCTAACAGTTCAAAACCTCACTTACAGAACAAAATGATCCAGACAACAAAAATTGTCTTCAGCTTTTTTTTAAAATGTTTTAGTTTTCTACAATAAACTTTAAATATTATTTTTTTTATTTGTATATGGTGATTTTTTGCATACTAACCAAAAAACTGATGTAACATGTTTGTTGTTTTATATATATATATATAATTTTATTTTATTGTTTAAAATAAAGTCCAAATTTTTTTCTTCAAATGTAATTTGATTGTAGATACTGTATTGGTTTACATTACATTATAAAATACATCAGTCTGCTACATCTCTGAAGTGTGCACCTAAAGATTGTTGGTTCCAGACGCAGTTACTCTTGTTGCTTTACCCTTACTGTTAACACTGATCCTTTGTACACTTTAGTCTAACAAGGATATTTTAACATCTATACATAAAGTATAGATGTTAAAGGAAAAAAATTATACAATAAACACATTCAGTTTACCTGAAGCAATCGTTGTAGACATAATCCCATGTGCAGAATCACAGTAACCATGAAGATAAAATACACTTTTCTTGTTTGAATCACATCCACAAGATTTATTAAACAAACACAACACATTCGAATCGTTGATGGACATGTCCTTATAGACTTTCACATCATTTATTCCACTAAAACAAAATACACAACCATTGCTTACTTTCTCGATTATCTCAATGAAATAATTTTTGCACAAAATTAAATTTTAGCTTTTGAGAAAAATTACTATGGTCATCCAGAAAGTAAAAATACATTTTCTTAAATGTATATACACATTTTTATTATACACACACAGATTGTAATACATGCTATAGTTATTTTTTACATAATTACTCTATACATTAAATTCGTTTAAATTAGTGCTCTTACACAAACTTACTAGCACCAGCTTTATACACCTTTAAACTTTAACTTTATACACCTTTAACTTTATACACCTTGTTAAAAGAACTTATGAATGTACTACATATTCCAATAAACTAACAATATACAAAGTAATGTATAACAACATTAAGAACTATTAACATGATAGAGAACATACTAATTTCTTTAGTCACTTTTCAACCATCCCTTTTACTTCTTCATAGTCAGAAAAATGTTTTCCACCTTGAATATTACAATTATTGAAACATGAAAATAGCTAGGAGTAAGATCAGGGCTAAAAGTCCAAAACAATATTCCTTTAATTTTGGTGAAAAGGTCATGGATAAGGTGTGCAGGTGTCTGTTTCATGAAGGAGGCAAACATCACAAGTCAGCATTATCCTACTGCATTTCTGAAAACCTTTACTGGCTCAATATCAGTTGCCTCGCCCTGATATCAGGATCTCCTCACCACCTTTTAGTGGAAAATCGATACCTTTTTCTTGATAATGGAATGCACAAGCTGGTACCAAACCTGAGAATGTGCACTAATTTCAGCTACAATTATGTCGGGAAATGCTATGTTCTATGCAATACTGTCTATGTAAATTTCATAAAAATATATGTATTTTTTAATTTTAAAAAATGTTGTAATCTTACTTTTAAATTTACATGTAACCTTACTTTTTGTAAAGACCTTGTATTGTTAAAATTTAAATTATTTGTGAATTTTTTTTTCAAAAATATATTTCACATTTGTAAATTTAAAGTAATTTAACATTTCCAAAAATTATTTAGAACATTAGAAACTCATAAGCGTAACTTAATAATAATCAGGACTTCACAATATAATATATGCATGTTATTTGCAAAAACGTTAATATTTTTGCTTTTTATACTCTCCCTTAAAACACTTTTGACTAACTGGCTTGAAACAAATTTTTATACTGTGAAATGCAAATCTATATAAATAAAAATATAAACGTTGTTGTTGTTGTTTCCTATGGCTAGCCCGGACTTCAGTCCATCAGCCTCCTTGCCTCCCAATACAGTCGAGCGAAGCTCTTCTGTCGTCTCGAATCAGCATTCAATCCAGGGCATGTCAGCAGGTGTTCCTTGTTCATATTTGAGTTCATCTCTTGGCACAGAGGGCACATTTCAGAGGAGTAGACTCCAATGTGCTTCAAGTGGGCGGCTAGGCAGTCATGACCCGTGTCAAGACTGAACTGTGCCACTGACTGTCTCCTTGGTTTTTCCTTCAGTCCGTCCCATTCCTCATCTATATTTTCCCAGCATTTGCCTTTTGCGATGCTCTTCATTTTTTCCATCTGCTGTTTCTTCATTGTACTTTTGAGCATGGCTTTTGCCTTATTTGAATTGGGCAAATGTTTGTGTTGGGGTAGGAGTGAACCTTTCTTTGCCAGCTCATCTGCAGCCTCATTTCCTGGCACACCTACATGAGAAGGGATCCATTGGAACACAATATTTCTGCTTAATTTTTGAAGTGTTTATAACATTTGATGTATTTCTTTAAGATTGTTACCCACTGATGATGATAGGGCCTGCACTGCTGCCTTGTAATCTGTCAGTATTACACAGTTTTGGTGTTTATGCGAAGTGTTCAGCAGAAGAAGAGCCCTAGATATGGCCTCCATCTCGGCGTCAAAATTCGACCTGTTCAGCCCAACTGGGTAGTGGAGGGAGAAATGGGGTGTGTACACTCCCGCTCCGGTGCTTCCGTCCTCATACTTGGATCCACCTGTGTAGATTCTCAACCATTGGTTGGAGGGGTATCTTTCTTCTATTGTGGAGATGGCCAGAAATATAAACGTTTGTTTTTCAAAATCTTAAATCTCCAAAAATTCTTCACCGTTTACTTTGAAATTGGGCACAATGTTGCATTACAATACATGCATGTTTTTATCTATCTATCTATATCTATATAAATAAAAATGTAAATGTTCATTTATTCAAAATCTTAAATCTCTGAAAATTTTTCACCGATTTATTTGAAATTTTGATACAATGTTATATCGGAATATGCACATGTTTTTAAATATCTACTATAATATAGATGTCACACATGAAAAAGGTAAAAATTTGCTTTTTTTGAGGAACAGCACCATTTTTTGGACGTAAAAGCAACACTTGCTATACTAAATATTTTACGATTTCATTTCAATGTTTCCAAGTGCATTGTTAAATTGAACCAGACTAAGCCACAGCAAGGTGTGGATGATTACAGCAAGTGTGGATGATTAATATACATTGAGTATTAAAACATGAGACAGGCCCTGTGCATGTTTTAAAAAATAATTTTTGTCTGTATCTTTTGTGTCTGCACTTATACTCTTTTAACTTATTACACTCACATTTATTTTAGTATAAATATAAAAGCTTTTAATTTTGAAAAATAAATTCATCTTTAAAAATGACAAAGCTTTTTTACTGTTATAAACTCAAAAATTTAATGAAATGTAAAATACCAAATACTTCTATTTCATAATAATTGTATTGTAAAATCAAACTAACCTGTCATAAAATCTTATGAAAACTGAATCAGTTTCAGCATTGATCTCTGGTATAAAATTATCTGAAACTTAAAAACAAGAGCACAATTACATAGGATCCTATCCTAATTACAGTATGTTTTAAGTTAATATTTAAAAAAAATACTTATACTGCACTTCAATAAAATTTACCAAAATCAATTTCAACTAATAAGTATGATACTGCATAAGAAATAAATCAAATATGAGGATTTGGTTAACAAAACAAAAAAATATTTCTCTATAATAAGCAGTAAAAATAAAAACTTTTTATAGAACAGTAGTGTTCAAGTTTTACATCTCACATTACTGAATGTGGTAACATTTGCACAATAAAAGAATTTTTGTCATATATGTTAGTAAACCATTTTAAGTGTAAACTTTTTTTTGTGTATATATAAGTAAATTTATTGGATTATCCCAGTGAAAATTAAGTAATATATATATATATATATATATATATATATATATATATATATATATATATATATATATATATATATATATATATATATATTTACAAGCTGTACAAAAAATTTGTAAAAAAAAGTTCATTCATAAATTATATATAGCATTCTTCCAAGAAGTTTCAGGAGAAAAAATTAAAATATTAGATATACACAAAAGGTTACAGAAACGTGGCATTTTAAATTTTGATACTGAATTTAATTTAAATTCTGTAGCCTACCTTTTGACTTGATATAAAAGATAAAACAACTGATGTAGTAAATTCATTAATTTTATTTAGATAATACCTTAGATTCACTTTTCATAAATATTTAATATGATTACATTCTAAAGTGATATTTTTAAATTTATATGTTTATAGTGTTTTAAAATGTGATACATATTAATAAACACTTACATTATAGAATCTTATGTGTACACAATTGTATGTATAACAAAATTTAAAATAATTAGCAGATCCTACCTTTTACTGGATAGTAAAATAAGACATTAAACATAATTGTCTTATCAATTGAATTACTTACCAATTGGCAATACTAACAATGTCACTGCTAATGTCACAAAATATATATAATGTAAACTATGAAACATTGTGGCAAAAAATAACAATATTAATTTATAGTTTTGTGTAGGAAAAATTTCATAGGTTTTGCTTTTATACTCTTTTTATCAATGCGCTTGTTACTGAGGAGGCTTTCTCAGATAATTTATGTTTTTAAAACACATTAAAGAAGTCATTAAACGTTTTCAAACTGTTAATGTGCATGTTTTGTTTTTTAATTTCTATTTGGAATTTTCTATTGGAACCAACAAGATTAAACATAATCATAACTTGTTGGTTGTGAAATTATTTTTTAAAAATTTCCATAAGAAAATTAATTTTTAAAATAATCAGCATGCTAAAGTTATCAGGTTAATAAATTTGAAGTGACAAAATGTGCATATACTCTACTTTCAAATTCTTCTGAGTCTTCTTTTTTTATTATTTTTAATGACAATAATTCATATATATCTACTGTGTAGCCTTTTGGGCTACTTATTTTCATTTCAGTTTCTCAATTGATTCCTTCAAATTCCCTTTTACATACACCAGTTCTGTTACACTTCATTCCTCAAAAATTTAACAAGTAGGCCTATACTTTGCAGGTAATCTGTTTTGTTTCTGTTTTCGGTTTCGGTTGTGTGACCATTTACAATTTTTAAACAAAATCCACAATTTTTTACATAAATTATAAAAAAATCTGATTTTACCATAACAATCAGCCTTAAAACTGGATAAACTTGCTTTTAAAAGTTTTATTGAAAATGAATCAAAAAAGTGTAGTCAAAGTATATTGCTATATTCTTGAAAATAATACCTTATGAACATTTTTGTTAATATCATGTCATTCAATATTATTACTTTTTGGAAAATGCATTTCCATCATATCAGCAAAACAGGCATGTCCCTGGCAGAGGCAGCTGAAGAGAGTAGCTCTTGATAGTTGGTTTAGCAATCCTACAGTACCTCTAGCTCATACTACTCTCACTCATTTAGTCAAGACACATGCACTTATTCACTATTCTACATAACCTGGCTAGCTTTAAAGTGTAAAGTGACCCATGCTGATGGAATGAATGACAATGGCGTAATGATTTATCAAACAGAGCCCTGGGATAGCTGGCAACCTCTCAATGTACCTTAGTCTTATCCATGTATGCACTAAACTTTATCATGGATAAGACATCATTTCCCTAGATACTCATGTTCCCAGGAGTTAAAATGTAAATAGAATGTCAGGGAACTCACTGCACTACAAAATCTGGCCAAATGGGTCACAACCTCCATGATGAGGTTAAAGAGTAAGGGGGAAACATTGAAAGGGAATTAGCAAGAGTTCTGTAATCACCTGCAAGCATCACAATATTGTTGGAAACTCACCAATTAGAAGAGAAGGTTACCTGTCTTGAATGCTCTCCAAATCCTAGGCTTTAAGAAGAAACTAGGGCTCGATAAGAGGCTGTAACAGAGCAACTCAAGAATACAAAAAGGAAGCCCAATGGATCTACAAAGGTCACCATGAATTAGTAAATCTAGAAAGTCTCACTCATTCATTTAAAACAGGCATGTCACAAATTGTTATCCCTTTTGATTATGCAGGTAATATTATTGTAGGTACCAGTTCTACTTTTTGTTAAGTTCATATTATTACAGTCTCTGTTATTTATAAGTAATTAATGTATATGACAAATTTTTTAGAAATATTATTATTGAATATGAATATATGCTCATATTTTCACTATGTTTTTTTAATGTTTCAAAATTTTATAAAGTAGGAAACTTGTGATAGATTTTGATTCAGTTAAGAAACCAAGAGAGGCAAGCAATTGGGCTTCATTTTAAATGAAACCCGTACAAATGGACAGTTTTAGTATTTAAAAGAATTTGTAATTCTTGTTCTTAAATTTAAATTAATCTTAATTTGGGAAAAGTATTAATACAAGTATTAATACAAACAAAAGTAAACAGTTTTCTGGAAAACGAAAGATTTATTAAATGTTTTACCTATTACAAAATATAAGTACAAAAGCTATCACAATGTATTAAAATGTTAATTCTTCATATATAATTTACACTTCAAAGCAAATATTTCTAATTATATCAAAATGTTAATACATAAACAATAACTACATCTAATTTTAATATAGAAATGAAGGTAGAAAACATTATATAATATCTATTGTTAATATAAAACTCACTCTGTTTATTATGGTTTACAATATATCTTTCATATAAACAATGTCTTTCTTCAAAGCAGAAAACATACTTGGAAAAGTTGAGCTTATATTTTTTGAAACAGTCATTACAGGCAAGTTTTAAATAGCCACACTAAAAACTAATCATATAAATTACACTAAAAAAATATTTTCTAGGGTAGTAAAACACCAGAAAAGTTATTATCATTTAATTCTGCTGCCTTTTTCTTATGTTGTTTATAAAGATGAACTCTCAGGCAACTTTTGTTTTTCACAAGGCGACCGCAAATATGGCAGGCAAAAGGTCCTGTTTCTTGGTGCACATCTCTTAAATGTACACGTAAATTATATTTGCTAACAAACTCACGAGGGCACAAATGGCAGTATACTTGGTTCAGATGCCTCCAACGGTAACCTGAAAAAAGATTTACCTTTACTTAATATGCCATCAATTTCAATACAAAAGTTACAAAAATGAATCAAAGTTTATTTCCTTTCTGATATTACAAAAATATTATTAAAACAATATGTGTGTCAAAAATAATGTGTTCATTTTAGTAAATAATATGATTAAAGAAGGTACTGCTAGAATGGTAAAAATCTATCATTCTATAGGTAGTTGCAATGCTTATCTACAAGCATGAGTGGATTTAAGAGAGGGACTCTGGAGCAGTGGCAATGACTTTAAGGATTGTTCAGATGTGTAAATAATACGCTTCGGCAAATGTGTGGTTCCTCTTCCAGATTTGTTTTGAAAATTTGACATTCAAAAACAAGGTTTGCACTTTTTAGACTAATATTTTTTATTTCAAAAAATGTTTTTTTGTTTTATACAGAACATGACTTTTAAATTATAATAATAGCAACAACTTTACTAGTAGCTATGATGAGTAGCCTACGACATAATAGGTGTTTTATAATAACAACAAGTAATAAAATATTCTCTTTCGTTTTATAATCATTTTTTAAATTATAAATTACTTAATTTAATAAATTATTAATTTTAGTCATATTATTATTTGTTTTATATTATGAATAATTTAAAAGTTAAAAGTACAATGAGTAAGTTTTACCACTTATTATTTAGATATTAATATTTGAAAACAACATAACTGCCATTTTTATTGTTTTGTTTCAGGTTAGTTTTAATTTTAATTAACTGTAAATTGGATTGAAATAAAACAAATATTTAAAAGAGTTTTTTTTATTTTTTTATAAAATTATCTCATTATTTTTATAGTGCTGAAGGGGAGTTCAATGCTTTCTCTTACAAATGTGATAATTAAATAACCGAACTGGGAAAACATTTTTTTGCTCACCAATTACATTACAAAATTTATCCTCTTCAATGGAATATTAAAATATTCCAAACAAATTTACCATTGTTCAAAACAGTACGTTTTCTTTCACCACTTTCACACTGTGAAATCTTGTTCCCTTAAGCTTTGATTTGACCTTAAAGAATAGACAAAAATCACAAAGGACCAGGTTGGGCAAGTATGGTAGGTGACCCAACATGGTAATGATGTATTTCACAAAGAATGCCTTTACAGACAAGGTGGATTGGGCAGATGTTTTGTCTTGGTGAAGCATCCAGGAACAAATCAGGTTTTTTTCTTCTTTCTCGTTCACAAAGGGCTGCCAGAACCTCATCATAATAATGTTGATTGACTATCTGACCTTTGCGTCTATGGTCTATGTTGTGAACATAGACCATCATCCTGGCTTGAATTTTGATTTGTCCATTTACTGTTTTTTTGCTGTAGAGAATTGGCGCTTTGTTTCAGTATCATAGGTAAAAAAACTACGATTCATCACAAGTAATCAATCTAACAATTCTGTATCATTATCACTGTTGTTTTTAAACAACTTTTTAAAGTCAGCAAAAATGTTCATTCTCAATTTCTTTTGCTCTGGAGTGTGAAATTCTGGCACCATTTTTGCACAACTTTCTGCACGTTCAAGGATTCATGCAAAATCTGGCGGACACTGTCTTTGTTAATTCTTGAGATTTCAACAAGAGCTCAGACACTCAGATTTATCAATTTTCTGGATGTCGTCCATTTTTTATGTTGAAGGTTGTCAACGGTGCAGTTCATTTCATGTCTATCCTTATACCCTTTAAGCCACTCAAAAACTTATGTATGCAATAAACATAAACATTCACTTTTGTGCACTTGTTTTAACATGGCATGAACTTCTCTAGCAGCTTCACAAGAAACTTGAGGTTAACAAATTGCTCCCTCAGAACATTGCATTTTTTCGATGACATGCTAGCGGTAATGAGCAATTGCTACAGCAAGACTGAGTGACATACAACTGTGCCCATCAACTGAGGATGGGGGGGAGCATGAAAATGTTCAAACCTGCAATGGCGTTCTCAGTAACAGCATCAGTTCAGTTATTTAGTTGCCACATCTCATAAATCTGCTTATGTCTACTAGAAACAACATATTAACTCGGATACCATTTCATAACTGTTGCTCAAGTAAATAGTATTTTAAAGGTGCATCAACTGTACACTCAAAACTTTAACAATTCCAACAAAAATCTGCATTTTAACAATGCTAGTTCATTTATATAGTTTTTAACACTGATTATGATCCTGAGGTTAGATTTTTCAAAAACAAGTTATGATTTTGAAATGGTTTAGTCGATTTTTATGAAGAAGAAACTTGACCATGTCCAAGCTATTACCAAAGTAGATTTACGTGCCAAAAGTTTGGACCTAGTTTGACTAACATTGCGACCTCCAAATTGCGCTAAAACACACACACACACACATACAGAAAATTTTTAACTAACCCTTGAAACATATTCTCAGAGGTCAGGATTGGAGTACCCAAATGTGTCATGATCCTGGGTCTGACCTCCATTATCTTATTTTCTAGTCAAATTTATTTGAATAAAGTACTTATCTTAAATGATGTAATAACTGTGATATTGTACAAAAATATCAATAATCTTACACTTCACTAGTAGAAACCTAATCAAGTAGAAAAGTAAATGATCATAACATAAGACCCAAATTTCAGTATTTACTTTTCTCAAGCTGTATTGTAAATAAGTATGTATGTGGTAATAAAATGACAATTTTCACCACTTACAATTTAATTTTCTCAGTTTGTCTTAGAAGCCATTGAAAGTAATAAAAACATGTTTTATTATGAAATACCATCCCAACTAATTCAAATTACCTTTATGACAATAATTTTACTATTTTTAACATAAATTCTTTAAATTTAGGTTTCTAGGTCTATGTTCATAACTTTAAGAACATACTGCAACCCAAATTAAAACTGACTTAACAAACAATCAAAAGTCGTGAGGTAAGCTACTTTTTAAATTTTGTTGAAAGAAGTTTTTAATCATTTTCTATTACTGGATCATTTATTATTTCTGTGCCTCTGTTCTCATGTTCAATGTCCAGTATACACATTGGTAACTAGGCTACAAAGTAAAAATATTTTCATAAAATTAAGTTCAAAGTATTTATATTACTAATTGTTTTGAGTGTGGCGGAAGCCAGTTGACCACACTTATCACCTCTTCCAAGAATCCATCTTTGACAGATACCAGCATCATGAGTTCATAAAATATTTTATGACTGCAGTACCACAATACAACTTTTTTGTTTTAATAAAAAAAATTATACTTACATGTTACATTGAAATTTTCCGTTGATTCATTTTGATACAAAATTTGTCTTTTAGAGATTTAAACAAATATTGCTACAGTGCTTACATTTGCTTTCAAAGATTAATAATTTCAATCAAGTTTGGTATCAAAACAAACAAAATTCGATGCAACATTTGGCATAACTGGTTTTTTTTTTTAAATTTCTTGAAACAATAAAATTGGTATACTGGTACACTAGCCATCAATTATAATTCACTGAAAGGTTGTTAGCTCCTTGTCCAGAGTAGCTCACACAATGAACCAACAGAAAAGACGATCAGTATAGTGAGGCTTTTACCTCACTCTGACTAAATCTCTGGTTTTAGCAGAGATTTTGTTGAAAGGTAGCTTTACTATTTTTCTCCTCTTGACCACCCTTGGATAATTGAGGTTTTTTACATATAGCTAGAATTTACTATCGTTATATTAAAATTGCATACCCAAATTATTTTTGGCAAATTGATTATGCTTTTAATAATTACAAACATATTTGATTTCCATAGTAATCTTTTCCTTAAAGTATTCATACTAATCTAAATGAATAAGAGGAAAAAACTGTGAAACTAGTTTTTAACTCAATAATGTACTTTATTAGATTATTTTACTTCAATTAATATAAACACAGCATTTTAATTAAAAACATACAAAAATACTTTTGGTAAAAAACAAAATAACAGATAACGTTAATACTATAACTATACAAACCATTAGTGCTGTCAACAAATATATAAATATTAGTTTCATCTCAGGTTTACAATACTTTGTATTCTACTTATAATTATGGCACTATCATAGGTGATGATTAAACCTTAATTACAAAAAAAAAAAAAAAAAAAAAAAATGAAATACATGAATGTTATCATTGGAAGGAATATTTCCTTACAAATTAAGAAAAACATTTTAGTAAAACATACTTTATCAAATATAAAAAAACAATTAAAAAAAAATTTAATTCAAAATCTGTCACTTAAGAGTCATGAGTAGGAGAAGCTTTTTGCAGAAACAAGTAAAGAAATTAATCTGAACACTAGGAGAGAACACAGTCAACATTACACAACCTTTTTTCTAGTGTTAAACAGTATAATATTAATTTAATTGCAGAAACATTAATAAAATACAATTTAAATTAGTTTTACTTTTAAAATTAGGCTGAAAATAGTAAAAATATTTCATAGAACATTTTTAGTGAACTGCCATAGCAAGTAGATTATTTTTGATTATGTTTTTAGGTCTGTAAAATAACACACACTTTTGATCCACTAAACTACTCAGTAGCTTTATTGTTTAGAGTCAGTAATAAAACTCTACAGTGATTAAAATTGTTTTTATTTTATAAGCTCCAATATGTTTGATTTCCATAGTTAAAAAATAATGTTTAAATTTGTAATAATCACAAACAAAAAGGTATAATTACTTATAAAAATATAACTTAAGTATTGTTTAACATACTTGTTTAAACATATTCTTACATATATTAACAATATTAAACAATACTGTTTAACATACTTTGTATGAGTTAGATTAATGAGGATGAAGAATGGGGATTAACAAAAAGCTTTATCCTTTTCATTAACACTCATCCCTCATTCATTACTTCAACTGTCATTAAGTATATGCATCATAAAATAATAAAAAATATGTAAACAGATTTAAAAACACCACCAAATATATTTTTTTAATTTATTCTGTTTAAACGTTTTTACAAAATTATAACATTATTGTATAAATAAAAATAATTCTGATGGCTATAAAACATTGTAATATAAACATTTTTATGTTTTATTTAATATCAACTGTACTAATATTAAATAGTAAATCAAATCCTACAATTAAGGGAAAGATTGTTAGCATGTGGGAAATTTATTTAACAAACAAAAATTTACATGAACAAATAATTTAAATGAACAATTCAGTAATTGATTGAAGGACGTCTTGCCCTTGGACTGTATATTCCATGGTTTCTGTACATATGCACTCGTAGGCAACTTTTGTTTTTTACTGCTTTGGAACACAACTCACAAGTGGTAGGTCCTCCATGTTCACTATGAGCATCTCGGAAGTGAATCCGAGCATTTGATAAGTTTGTAAATGTTTTATTACAACACTTACATATGGCAGGTGTTTTTTGTATACCTAAAAAAAAAAATTATAAGTATTAGAATTTGGTCATGTTAATAATGATAACATAGTCAACTATAATAAATATAAAGCAACTTACCTTTAGAGGGAGGGCAGTGAACTCAATAATGTGCTATTTGTTGTACTTTTAGAGACTAAATATTATAGGTAGGAAAGATATAAACAATCATTAAAAATAACATTTTGCAGAAACTACACAACAGAGTACAGTAGATATATTTTTAGAGGCCATACAGTGGTTCAATGTAAGGACTAAGCGCTAAAACATTGCTAGGAAATTTAATTTTTTACAAAATTTTCCTTAAAAATATTTCTAATTTGATCTTACAGATATGTATTTTTATAAAACAGAAAACAATTATTTCTATAACAAACCAAAAGCAAAACTTGAATCCTTTTTCAGATATTAAGATATTGTAAATATTCATTTTTTATACATTTATATACTGGAATATTAATATATATATATATATATATATATATATATATATATATATATATATATATATATACACACACACACACACACACACACACACACACACAAATACTAAAAACAAATGACTGCACCCAGTGACAGCTTCCTGTTTTCTTCTTCCTGAAATAAAGAGAAAATATTATAACATTTTTTTAAAATAAAGAGTTTAGTAGTATTAATTTTTCATTACAACTTGATAAACACTTGTAAAAGTAAATGCAGTAAAACTTTTTAATGCTATTTAAACAATGTAAATACAGTGAGCCAATTTTAATTTTCTTTCTTAAATTTTACAGAAATATGGTAAATGTATCTTAATGTAAAAAAAACATATGAAGAGGAAAAATTACTAACTTTTTAATTTATATTAGCTGTACTTATTGTTCATGCAGTTAAAAAATACTGAATATAATACTGCTTCATTTCAGTTATAATTCTAAGTACAAGTCCCAAAACGTTCTTTGTGGAATCAATGTGGAAGCTTGTTAATCAAACAGGACTCTGTTCTGATTAATGATTCTCTACTGTTGTTCATTATATTAGAGAATTCAAGATTATTGAGAAGGCAAAGTTCTATGTAATAAAATCAGAGTAAACAGACGTCCAACTTCAAAACCTAAAACATTATACATATTAATTATTAATTTAAATAATAAAAAAAAACATTAAAGCGAATAAATTCTTAATGTTACGGAAGGATTCACGAAGTGACATATTACACTGTTAATATCATTTAAAGCTCATTTTAATTACGTATTATTATAAATAATTATTAATTATTAGTGATAAAAACAAAACCGATTTAATCATTTAAACTTTTAGAGAGGCCTACAATTTTTAAGGGCAAATATTCATAAAATGTGAGAAACTAAAAAAAATGCTTTATTATTTTTTTGAAAGTATTTTTGTAACAAATAGTTTTTATCAAAAGCATGTTGCGGGCCAAAACTGTTCCATGTGGCATTCAAATCTACATGAATTTCCAAACACTGATTTGTTATACTTTGAAATTACAAAGTGGTGTTTGATCAGTCTGCCTTTATTTTAATGCAAGTCCAGGTTACATATTCATAAATATTATTATTGCTTCTTATGTGGCAACAGGTCATGTTTCTACTTTTTTTTGACAGTTATGAGGTGACCATGTCAAATACAGTAAGTAAAGTCTACAAAATTTTGGGATTTTTTTACCAAAAGGATCTACCTTGTTATATATTTTTTGAAACTTTTTCACATAAATATTTGAGAAATAAATATTTAAAAGTATTACAAATATATAAGAAATACTAAATAATGGATTGTTTCATTTGCCACCCTATCATTTGCAATACATTTAAAACAGCACAAAATGTTTTAACATTTTAATAAGCTTTTTTTTCAAAGTGAGGTATTTTTTTATTAATTCAAAATATTTTATTACCATACATGTATTAATATCAGTATGTATAATGGTTGTAATGTTTTAATTTTAATAAAGCAAATATGTTGGGATTAGTTGTAAACAAGTATGACAACTATAAATCTGTGCATGGCAAGTCGTAATTTTTACAACATACATATTGTACTATTAAATGCACTCAATTTTTTGTTTTCAATTATGTTCTTTAAGAAGATTTTTAAAGGCTAAAAAAATCCTATTCTGTTACAGGATGTAACCACTATTTTAAGTATGGTAATGAATTATCTTTTTTCAATATAATAATTCTTTGTATTAAATCACTGACACTATGCTCATGGACAGAACAGCCAAAACAATAACCAAGGACAAGAAGCAACGGTTCCAAGGCAAAGTCAAATCCAAGCGAACGATCCAAATCTCTGACGAAGAAAGAAAAGCAAGATCACAACGAATGAAGTAATACTGGGCTATGAGGAAGGCACAGAACATTAAAAACTGATTGATTTAGTGTACCCCAAAGTTGGGTGAAACAAATAAAGAGAAAATTCTTTATATTAAAAGCAGTGTAGTAAAGCCCATGCAAGAAAAAATTATACCCGAAAAATTAGTATAACAGCAGGAAAAGTTTCTAAGCAAAGCCAAGCCATATTTGTTAGGATCTGCATCTACATTATAGCAGTGTTAAATAAGATTTTTTTAGAGCATTAACAAATAAATGGTGCAAAAACAATATACAAACATACTCACATTCAATTATTTCATAAATCAAGTTACTGTACCAAAAGGAATCTGGAGTGAATCGACAAAAAATTTAAATTAATCCTGACGGCTGTCAGAAATTTGTTTACTCACTTTTTGCTTTAAACCTCATTTATTTTGAATTTAGAACACTAGCTTAAGTTATGAATATTTATAAGTGATCAAAATTTGGTCAACCAATTGGTGTTTTTGTTCACAGTTTTTGAATCTGGATTTTTTGGAGGAAATGATCAAATTTTTTAAAAGAAAATTAGTGTAATGTTTTTGAACCATTTTTAAAAAAATAAAATTTGTATTCCAGTACAGAAAAATTTCATTATTGTAACTACAGCCACTACACCACATGTTTAAATAATTAGGCTTAGGACCTATTTTTCACTGTCTATAGGTTATTAACTCACCATACATAGGCCACCGTGGTTTTGAAATATTAGTTTCATCTTCCGGCTATATAATTGGTCTAATGCCTCTGGGGAGGTCATCACAAATTAACAAAACATTGTAATACACATCACAACATTACAAAGTTACATGATTGAATTAAAACGTAAAATGATAAAATTTAGTTTGGCTAAACATCACTCGTATGTCAGCTCTGTCCAGTTAAACATAATCATTATAGGTTTTAATATAATTGTATAGTGTTGTGATACTAGTTTCGATGTTTTGTTAACCATCTCGCCAGAGGAATTTGACTAACTGTACTGCCTGAAGATGAAACTATAACATTTCAAAACCATGTTAACCTATCAAGTGAGTTAAAAACCACTAGACACTGACAAATATATCCTAAGCCTAATTATTTAGAAAAATTTCGGTTCAGTTGATGATATTGACAGAAACTTGTAATTTAACTAACATACAGTAATACAAAGTATAATTAACCTTATTTGGTCCATTATATAACTTCTCGGTCCAGAGCTTGATGGAGCTACCACGCCAAAACATGTTTCATAACTAAGAAGTGACATGAAGGTTAAAATAAGGTACTATAATTAAATGATATTAAATATTTTAATCATAACTTGGATACCAAAAAATTCAAATCAAATGCTACAGCACCTTCACTGTAGCTATTAAACTAGTTATACTGCAAGTCATGTGATATCTTTCTGATTCTTCATTCCTTTAGGGGCCCACTCTGTTGCTGTTTGAGACTACTGGAGCCTTATTATTATTGGGAGGAGGTATAGTTGCAGGTCTTATTGTAGTAATAAATGTCTTAGTAAAGGGGAGAGTTTTTTTTAATAAAAACAAATTCTTTGATACAATATTTTAAAGTTTTTTTAACTACTTTGAAATTCACAATAAAACAGCTACATGCTGCAAGAAATTATATAAACAATTTAGAATAATAATAAGTTTTCAGTTTTGAATGTTTATTGTTTAGTACAAATAAGTGATTAACAAATAATAAAACAAAAACCAACACCATGTAAAACAGCACACAATAATAACTTACCATTAGTATTTCCATATCTTCTTGGAAATAGGCCTTAATGCAGTACTATATTTTGTTTTAAAACAAATTTTTAGGAGAATTCTTACAAACATTCATGTTTAAGGAACAATTTCATCTCTTTATCTAAAATAAAACTGTTAAATTTGAAAAAATATCATAATTGTAATGTAATAAAACTGCAATTACTATTATATTTAAACTCATTAAAATTACTTTCTTTAATTTAAATTGTTTTGCTTTAAAAAAATCTATTATTGGACAGAAAATAATTTTTATGTCAATAGAATATTTAAAATCTTCTACATTTAATAGTTTTTCATATATCTACGTAAATTGTAAAGACAAGTTGAGAAAACAATATTGTAAGTCACGATGAACAAATTTTTTTCATGTTAGTATTACTGGATTTTTTTCTTTTGTAGTGACACATATGTTTTGTATGTTGTTAAAGGTTTATATCTGAGAAAATGTAATCAAAAAATCGTTTAAACTGATTCAAAAAAATCATTTTGTTAATTTTTAAGGTTATTTTTTTAACAAAAAAACTAAAAAATTAAGTTTTTCAAACATACAAAAAATTAAAAATATAGATAAAATTCTTTACAAGATCAGTCGATTCATCTCCAGCGATACCCTTACAGGCACACAAGCAAAAATGTTTTCTCACTCAAGGATCCATTCATCAAAATCGTAAGATTAATTTTTTTCCTGATTACCAAACTTTCTATATATTTCACATACAGTGAAAGTAAAAACAAAATGTAAGAGGTTTAAATTTTCTTATTTATTATTAAATATTCCTTACAGATTAGTTACCTGACCAGTAAATAGTAATATTTTTCAAGTTACAAAATTCCCAAGTCTACAATAAACACATGCTTTTATTGAGGACGTACTATAATCAAATTCGTTTTATCAAAATTATAAAAAAGCAGAAATATGTGTAAAGAATGTTTTTATTACTGTTTCATTTCATTAATTTCTTAAGGCAACATAACACTACAAATCACAACTAAGTAAATATTAAATACATCACATAATTACTGGCACATTAATACATTTACACCTTATATTAGTCGATAACTTATACTGGTACACAAACAATAATTAGGAATCATCATAAAATAACATTTTTAAAATTATGGTATCTTTAAAGATTTTGTTTACAAATTAATTAATATTATTAAATGGAATAATGTAAAAGACCAAAAACAATTTGTTTAAAACAAAACTTAAAATGATTTTTTTTCTGGAGGAGGCAGCTGGATTGTGCAGGTTAATTGCTTGTGATCCCACAATACCTAGTACTCTTATGCGATGTGGGTTGTTGCAAGGTACTCTTGCAAGGTGGGATGTCTTTTTTTTTTTGTTGATGCCTGGGTCGTGGGTTACTGGTTAAAAGCTGGGGTCACACATTAGGTTAGCTAATAATACAGAACCTGACTTGCCCAAACAAAAGGAGGGTTCTGTGCAGATCTGTGTACAAAGTTTCCAAAGCCTCTGGAGTGTATAGCAAATAGTGGAATCCAGATATGGCAGAGCAAACTTTAATGTATGTCACAAAACAAAATGATAACATGTACACACAGAGCAATACACACAAAAACATACAATTTTTTTCCAGATAGACCAGGAAAGAAGAGAAATGTCCAATACATACATTCAAAAGCCCAACATTGTTGTTAATGCTGAAGAGTTTACATAATTAAAAAATTAATAACTGGCACAATATTTATGTTGGACCACTATACAGTAAAAACCCTGTGATAATCAGACCAGGTCACCATCATTGCTAAAGTTTTATAATTCAATATTTTCAGTCAAGAAATGTATTTATACAACTATAGGCTACTAAAAGGAATTTGAGAAAAAAGGCTTGTTCGTGTCAAAAAAAAAAAACACTGACTGTTAGTGTCAGTGGGACTTGAATGGCTGAAAAAGGAGGAACACCATTGCTTTCTACTTCAATAGAAACTGTTTCCATTGACAATTGAATAGAAAATTCATGCATGTAAAAGAACAGACATGGGGGATACAAAAAAGAAAATTACCGTTGAAATGGGAATTCATTAGAGTGCAATACAAGATTGGAAAAAAGATGAGAAGGACATAGAAAAGTAGTATTCGGTGCAAGCATCAACCATCCAGTGTTAAAAAAGAGAAAATTATAAAGAAAGGAGTGCATAAGTAAGTTCCTCTAATTTACCTAGAAGAGGATGAAAGTGTTCTGAGAACACTTGTTATTTTTCTATTTTTAAAGAAAAAGGTCTCCAGTTTAGTAAAAAGTTACAAAATGAAACTATTGAATTTAATACCAGCGAGGGCTGGTCAGAGGACTGAAAAAATTTCTATGGTATTTGTAGTGTTCAAATAAGTGGGGAAAAGTTATCAGCTAAAATGGAAGATATTTAGTTCAAAAAATATTTACACAATCTTACTGACCAAGAAGTGATATTGGTACCAATATACTGCTTTTGTAAGGTAAGCTCAAAAGCCAAGGTCATCTAAAAATACCAAAGACCTGTGTTCCCTACCCATATGGTATAAAGGTCAACACATGACTGGAGAAAATTTCCAGCCAACAATGTTCCAGCAAAAACAATTTATACTTTTCAACAATGCACTTTCTCACCCTGCAGCAGACAAACTTGAGAAAGATGAAATAAGATGTGAATTTTTACTACCTAATGTTATATCTTACAGTCAGAAGACCAGAGTTCTTGAAGCACTCAAATGATGCTATCGACATGGACTACTGACAGCGTTTATTGATGCAATGGATGCAGAAAAGAAATAACCCTAAACCTTAAAAAACTGATATGCTATATGTTGTGAAGTGGATATTTGAATGATAAATATGAAAATAAAACAGGTATAAGAAAATTACGTTGTAACTTTTTATATATCATAAAGCAAATGATATCTGGCATTGCTTTGTCTTGAATATCTTTTAGCATTAAAACTAGAGTACGTCCTACAATAACTCATCGCTGAGTCACACCCATTTGAAAATTGATGTGTTGGACTAATTACTGTATCGAAGTGACGAGTGTCTGGACTAACAAAACTCTACTGTATACAGTAATTGTTGTTACATTGTTAACATAGTAAACTGTAGAAATTTTCAGTTACTTATAATAACAGATTTTTAAATCTGTTACTAAAAAAAATGTTATTTTATGATAAAACTCAGCATGAACATTATATTTCTGCTACCATTTGAACAAAATTAATAGTAATAAAGTAAATGCATCAAATTGAGTGATGTTTATACAAAGTACTTAACCTATATTGTAAAACTAATATTACACATTTAAACTTGTGCGTTTCTTTAAAATAATATAAAAATTAATAAAAAATAGACATTACTATATATATATACATAAAGATTCGTATGTATATAAAGCATTGTAATATCAATTAAAGACCTATATTACAAGGGTCTTTCGGAAAGTAAAGAACATTTATCTCTACATACTTTTTTTTAAGATAATGAAACAAAACTAATATTCCAAAACACTTGATACATTAGCTACTTTTCTACATAGTCACTGTCACTGTTCAAATTAAAACATCTGTCATAATGTTTCACCAGCTTTTCTATAGCTTCTGTATGTTCAATTGCTATAGACCAATTGCTCAAGTTGTTCAACCAATCACTAACACTGACTTTCAGTTCATTGTCACTTCTACAGTGGCTTATGCTTAAAAATTTTTCAATTTGGAAAAAAAGATGGTAACCACTCAGGGCCAAGTCCGGACTAAAAGGCAGATGTTCAAAAACTTTCAATTTAAAATGCTGAAGCCAAGTTTGTCAACAATACTGCAGCATTCAGTCAGACCAAGCATTCTTCATCAGGAGTATTTATCTGACGACAATTAAACATAATACACCATTTTTTAACCGAAGCTTCATTCATCATGTTACCACAAACCTGTCTGTCTGTAAATTTTCATATGGAGAACTTTTTTTCACATTCAAAAAGCAACAACACATCATACAAAAAACCTCACACTTGGCGGGATAGTTAATTTTGCCACACATTTTAAAATCGCACAAATAAACAAGTGAACAACTATTAGGGTCAGAATGGAGTGGTAAAGTCAATGACAAATCATTTGCAGCAGTTGGAGAAGTGAGTCAGATCAAAACGTTCTTTACTTTCCAAACAGCCCTCATACTTAACTATTACATACGTTACTTAAGTAAATTACTTTTTAAACTTACGTAAAATGTATACACCTAAATAAATTTGTCCATATTTTTTATTGCATTTAAGGCAATAATATTGTTAATGCAAATAACTCACATTGATATATTTTGTAAATGATATGACTAAAGAAGTTTCAAATATAGTTTGACAATGATGCCACACAAAGGCTCAAAGGCAGTGTCCATTAAATATTATAATAATTTTATTTGATTCTGTAATACAGGTGAGTCAAAAAGGTCTTGACAACTTTGAAAGCATATATAAATTTACTGAGATTTACAGAATCAATAGAGTTGTCTGCTAGTGTAGTGCATTGTTAAAATGGCTACTTTCACTTTGAGTGAAGCTTGCCTGCTGTGTGTTACAGTTTCATAAAACAAACTCTGCAATAGCTGTTAAGTATGGTAAAGATCCTCAAAGCAGGCACTCTACAGTGGCCAAACTCTACAGTTGGCACAAGAAATATGTTGAGACTGGTTGTTCTGTTGGTCATGTGAAATCACTAGGTTGCCTGCACATCGCTGATGCTGTTGTCAAGCAGTTAGGGAAAGCTTTACTCAGTCAAAAAAAAAAAAAAAAAAAAAAAAAAAAAAAAAAAAATAAATTAGTGAGTGCTAAGTGTACAATTACAGTTGAAACGATACAGATTTACAATCATATAACAGATTATTGATTTAGATAAGGTTGCTCATGGAGAATTCCATGCGGAAATAATCTGTGCACGAAACTGATTCCCAGGGGGGGGGATGTTTGCCACATCACCAACGGCATTGGTGTTAAACTACAAACAAGTGTTTTGCTATAAAATGACACCTCTATCAATTCTGTAAATAACAGAAAATTACATTTTCTGCAAATTACATCAGGAGAAGTGTATGAGATGGAGTGAAGCCAGTTTTTTTAGTGAATATTTAAAATACATTCACAGGGCTCTGTGTCAGATATGTAAATACATTTCCTTACTAGCTCAATACAGAATTGCCACACTTCACACTTAAAAATTAATTCCTAACAAAATATACCAAAACAACTGTACAAATGTACAACTGTCCAAAAAAAAAACACACACATTTAATAGGCAGGACATAAAATAACACAATTTTAGATACTGTAACAAAATTAACAATTGAAAATATTGTACTGGTATGCCATCCTAAAACCTTCTTCAATTTTAGGATTACAAGCAGTGAACAGCCAGATATTACACACATTAAATCATAAAATATATTTTTATATGAACAGCATGAAACAATAACGCCTTAATTTTGACTGGAATAAAAAAAAATTGCATTATAACTGACCAGAACTGTTGAGTATAATATTTTTTTTATGCTTAATAAATACCATTTCAGCTATACAAACTTATATATTAATAATATTTTCAAGTACACACTAAATGTTACTTTTTACAATTCTTTTAAATTTATTTGCCATATTACAATACATAAAAACAACACATACTAAAATTATTTCACAGTTACATTATTGAGCAATTACATAAAGGTTTGATTATAAGAAATTATTTGTAAATATCTTTACATACTTCTTTAAATAATCAGTTGTTCCTTTAAAATTAAAACAAAGAAAATTAGCTTATAGCTAAACATTTATTTTTTGTTCTTTTTCTTTATAGCTACAAATTTGTTTTTGTTCTTTTTATAATTGGTTTAACAACAATTGAATTATTTCCAGACAGCCCTTACACTAATTTATGCTTCACCTTGCCTTACATATTAAGTTACTTTTGCTGACATGTATACAAAAATATAGGTTTCATTCTGACAACATTTTGAATTATTAAAACCTTTACATTTACTTTTTTTAAAGTAAAACTCAGTAGTTATTTGAACTTTAAAATTAAGTTACTGTTGAACATATAACTTAATTAAGACTATTTTGAAGGCAGCAAAACTAAGTTTAAAAATAAAACTCCTTACAGTATGATTAAGAGCAGCCTTTTATGAAATAAATGGTAAAAATATTTGCACATCTTACATAATGTAAGAATTTAATACATAATTTCCCCCTAAAATCCAGATTACTTTTAATTCTAGGTTTACTTTTAAATCTATATAAAAGAAAGAAATTTAAGTAATTAGGATTATGACCTATTCTTCCCATCATTCCGGAATGTAACAATGTACAAGTCGCGTATGTCGCTTGGCCAAGCTGAATTTATTTTAATCGTGTAATTGTGCTCAGTGTTTGTGATATATGCTTTTAATGTTTTGTTCGTCTGCATTAGCCCAAGTGTGCACAATAGTCGGATGTTAACCATAAAAAAAAATTAATGTTTTGTTTGACTTTGTGACGACCTTGACAGAAGCATTTAACATTTTGTATCACGGCCTGAAGATGAAACGATAGAGTTTCAAAACCGCGGTAGCCTTTTTGAGGTGAGTGGATAGACCACTGACGGAAGAATAGGTCATAATCCTAATTACTTAAATAAGTGGTCCAGTGACAATAAAGAAATTTAACCTAATCTCTGAAAAGTGGATTATGAAATTCTGTTGAGAGCTTATGAAGCAATTTTTTAAGGCGATTTTATGCTTTACTGTCAACAAACAAGTGTTTGTTATTTATAAGTAAATAAAAATGTCACCTAGATTATTGTACACATATTTATCTCCATGTGTCTGCTCAATAGATACAAAAAAAAACAAATTTTACTGTCTGTGTTATGTCAACAGTGTTCTTTTAAAGGAGGGTAAATTTTTAGTAAACAGACAGGAATAATTTGTTCCCCCTCAAAAAAAAAAAAAAATGCTTTACTAGAGGTGCCTGTGTGTTGGGAGTATCCGTTGAAAGAGGTTTCACTATAACACTGTTGGCTTTTACCATGGGTTATGTTGATACCCAGTCTTTACTAGTGCCATAAAATAAATATGTTACAACCACATTAAAAAATCTTTACACTTTGTATACTAAGGAAGTAAAATGAATTTGTGGCTAAGAAACAGAACACATTAGCTAATTTTAGTAAGCCTATACAAGCATAAATATTTCTTGTGTAAAAATTATGTTATTTCTTTACTTTATATAAGTCTTTAGAAAGTATGCATATTTTTTTTTCTTTTTAAACAGGTAAAATAATTTATACCTTTGGATAAGAACAAAATTTATTACTTTTAGTTTTTATATTTTCCCTTTATGTTGGACACAGTCCACCACCAAAAATGAAATCAGACTGGATCTGACATCGCTGTTGCATAGCAAAAGTGCTTTGTTTGTTTTGCCTATTATATTTTTCAGCCTTCTGAACACTTTTATAATTTTTCTAATATGTGCTGCTTCCTAGTGAAAATTGTTTTGAATATTCTATTTCTCCACTAAAAACAGTATCTTTCTTTATAAGTTTATTATGTTCTAATAGTTTTTAGTTATTTTATAAATATGTTGTTTTACTTATGAAAATATACTTACTTGATTTAATATTGTATGTTTATAAACTCAGATTCAAGTTTTGTGTCAATATTTTTTAACCTGGTTTTGAAATTTATTTTAAAAAAAATATTACTTTCATTTTTTAATGTTGACTTTTTGTTAAAATGTTTTTTCTAGTTGCCTAAAATAGGCCTATTTTTTACAACATTTATCATGATTTATTGCTACAGTTAGTGAAATTACCAAAAACAGGAAATAGGACTACTTTAATTAAAATGTTTACTAAAATTCAAAATTGAACAGCCTTTACAAAACTTATATTAAATTAATTTCAGAAAAGTAATGAAATAAAGTAAACAAAAACAAATGTAAAAAAAATATACATACAGTCATACAACCAAATAAAATTTAAAATTACCGATTTTTTTACTATTAACTAATATTAAAATGACTATCATATTATAAAAATGCATAACAATAAAATTTGAATATATTAGTACATACCTTCAGTCTTGTTTTATAGGTTTTGTAAAAAAAAATATCTAAGTTGCTTGAAATAAAATTTACAGGCTGTAACTTCAGCAACAGCTGAACTAGCTTGTATTTTGGGGCTAAACAAAATACAAGTGGTTAGGGGCTGATTGAAAAGGGCAAGGGGTTGTTCTTCATTTATTTATTTAATATTTTGAGTTTTGTGTGGTCCATAATCCAGATACAACAGTAAGCAGAGCTTCTATAACATCTGACATTGAAATACTAATAACTGCATCAAAAAACAAATTTAAAGCAGATTTAATGGTCACCATTAAATTAATTTTTCACTTGTCTTTTTTCAAATAAGCCTTCCAAATAATCATGTCTTGCTGGCATGAATAGAAGCAAATTTAAGAATGTATATTTCTTTATCATACCCTTTTTGAAATTCCGATTTCACCAACATAATCTACATTAAAATCTGCAGACATTAGCATTTAAACTTTCAAATTACAATGAAAATATGAAAATGAACCCTGAACAACGTTAAAACATTTCTTTATTTCAACACATCTTGAAAATCCAAAATTTAAAATTCAATGCAGTTTTTAACGCTGATTACAATGTGCAATCAAATTTTGAAAAAAATTTAAGATAAAGAAAGTTATGAAATCTTTTAAAGATATGAAATGGTTGCTATTATGAAACTTTTGAATGAATTTTTCTGTTTAACTAATTGCTGGTTACCAAACTTGTCCAAACTATTACCAAAATTTATTTTTGTACCAAGTTTAAATTACATCGGACTAAAATTATGAACATGAGTGTGCTAACAAATACACACACACACACACACGTTTATGACAGAATCAATGCTCATTCTAAGATCCCAGTTTGTACCATGATGGATACTCCAACTTGACAGCTCATTTTGCTAATTATGCATCACACAAACAACTACTCTCTAAACACATATCGTCCAAAATGAAGAGACGAAAAACAGAACAATAAAATAATAGATTTAAAGTAAATGTCACATAGATTGCTTACAACACTGAAAAAATGGCTTACTTTAATAATACATTATTATATTGAAACTTTTGATTATCATTTTCGTTGTATCAAATATCAGATTTTTACAAAGTGGTTTATTGCTAAAGCTAAAATTCAATGTAACCTTTTCCACTTTCAATTTATCAAATTATTAACCAAAACGTGATATAAGGAAACCGTCAATAATGAGTTGAACAAGTTATGCTATTATACCCTATTTCAGCAAGGCAAGGAACCTGTTTTAGTAAGGGCACCTCTAGGATATGCAGCTGATGGGTTTAGTGAGGCCAGAAAATCTCTAAATCATACTACTCTCACTTATCTACACACACAAACACACACACACACATATGTATGTATATATAGATAGATAGGAGATAAGAGTTGCAAACTAGGATGCCTGAGTGTGTACAAAACACAATGCAATTACGAAGAAGAGAAGGCAACTCATATACAACATAAAAATGTTAATTGGCATGAAAGACATAGAAAGGTCCTTTGTGCACATTCAAAGCTACATCACTGTTGCTGTAAAAAAGTTAAAGCAGGCTATCAAATCTCATCAACTCTGGGTTCACTCAATGGAGTTGAAAGAGTCAATATCAGCAGAAAGTCCAAAGACTAGAATTAATTCTTAGTCAGCAAAGAAGTTGACTTTGACACTGAAGTCGAATCTAAACTTTCACATGAACACATTAACTTAGGAGAACTCGGCCTAGAAAGGAAAAGCTTACAAAGGCCTAGAGATCTAAATACCATTAAAGAAATTTTTGGAATTATTACAATTTTTTACTAAGGAAAAGAAGGGAAAAGGATTTGTCCAGAAGGTTTAATTTCTGTTCAAGCTTTTGACAGTGCTCCTACTCCTACCTTTAAAATCAAAAAAAGGAAAGTGGACTTATTAGAATGCGCAGGTGGTCTCAGTGGTACCACTGCAAGGCTGGCTTGATTAAATAGTAGACAGCTGGAGAGTGGACAATGTATTTAAACCACCCTAAAACTTTCAGTGAAACACTAACGTCTACTGAGGATGAATTGTTCACAATATTCTATCTCATCACAAGGTTTGTTTGAGCTTTCCAGTATTCAAGTGAGAACGAATCAACAATGTAGGACCCATATTTAGAGTTGTAAGACGATTAAAAGAGATCACTAATTTGTTCAACAGTGTGTAAAAACCCAATTTCACAGGTGCACTACGAGAAAAAAATTCCCGCACTCGTGGTAGTTAACTAGTCTGAATAAAAATCAGAACTTTACTAATTTTTTGTATCTGACAATTATAAGGGTTGAATTTTCTTTGAAAAACTATTTGCATTATTGGCTAGTTCTCACACACCATACTATGAAGTGCTCATTATAGAATTGTATTAAAGTAATTTAAAAGAGTTATTAGTAAAAAAAAAAAAACACATGTGAAGAATTTATTTGGGTTGTGAATATAGACTGTCTTATCAATAGAAAAATGGCATGTATTTGTTTTAACAAACAGAATGTTCACACATTTTGCAGTGCAATACATTTTTTACTTTATCTGACTACCTTGTGCTGTGCTTTACAAGTTGCAATTAATGAACCACTATACCAGATTATTATCAATAGACTATCAATAGACTTACATTGATAAAATTTTCTATCTAGTGAGTATATAGTATTTGGAACAAAAACATAATAATTGCATTATTTCACGAGAAGAGGCTTTTTTTGATATACTGATATACATTAAGTGTTGTAATCTGTCCAATTATTTTTATTTTACATTTTTAAAGCACAGTAATTTCTCTGATTCTAAAACTAAAGACTGTATGAAACCATGTTCATTAAAACTGATTCAAAGTTTCAATACCAGTTAAATCCTAACAAACAAGTAGAAAAGGTTGATACTGTTGAGATCTTTTATGTTACAAATTATTATGTCGAATGAAAAATAGTACGTAAATGGCACGCATTATTTATATACATATATAAAAAATCACAAAAAACTCGAAATCAAAATAGAGTTGTATATTCAGAATTATAAACTTGGTGTTTTATCTTATACTTAGCTTGTAAGAAATGTTTATTGTATCAAACAACAACATTTACGAGTAAGTTTTGTTACGAAGATTAGCATGAGGCGAATTGCGATGGTATTCATACATGTGCGTGCTCAGACTGTGTTTGTTTTTTGCTAACTTGCCGCACAAGGCACAAGCGAATGGTCCTCGGAGTTTGCCGTGAATATTCAACACGTGCGTCTTCAAACTCTCGCGACGTGTAAATGTTTTCTCACATTCCTTGCAAGCAAACACACTGCGGCCATCTGTAATGATGTAATCCAATTTATAGTAGCATACCAATTAGTCATCAATCAAACAATTTAGAAGAAAAAAGGCAATATATTGAAATTATCAATATGTTAACCTGGCTGTAGATAAAAAAGTTAATGAAAACCCAGTGAAACCACTACAGTCACTCAACACTTTCTTGAGTATGAAAAAGAAATAAAAATATGAACATAGTACATATTATACTATCAATGTTTTAAAGAAACTTTGTTAGTTATTGGCTCACTGATATTACAAAAACCTTGTAGAGATTTACCATTGAGACAAATACAGTAGACTATTATATGAAACATGACAGGTGCTGCCACTGCTAAGAGGAGCTAAATTTGCCCAAAAAGCAAGTTTTGTCCTTGAAATGTACTGAATAGAAAGCCATGATATCTTTGTTCAGTAAAGAGTGGCATCCTAATAAGCAGTCTTTTACAGTTCCCGGATTACTGATTTAGCAAATTGGGAAGTTTTGTGTAAAATTCTGTTTCAAAGACTACTTTTTAAAACATCTTTTGGATATAAAACCATTTCAAATGTTTTTACTTAGTTTAACAAATTCAAAAATGGCAGCGAGACATTTGATCACTCACAATCTGATCAGCTTTTCAATAAAAGTGAATGAAAACAATACGAACTTTGTGATAAATGCACTTTGACAGTAGACTTGCAGTTAGAGAAATGACAGCGAACTGAATTTATGTTTCTATATAATTACACAGATTGCATCAAGATTTGAACATGTGTCAGTATCTGCAAAATTCATTCCAAATTTTTTGTCAGATCAGAAGCAACAACATCGACTTCAAGAGTCTGAAGAACTGGTTAATCAAGAAAAAACTACCTTGATTTCTAAAAAAGGAAATTACAGGTGACAAATCATTAGCTTATTGGTATGACCTAGAAGCAACGGCACAGTCATTTCAGTGAAAATGTCCAAGTTTTCCACGGCTGAAAAAAATGCATTACAAAATTGGTCAAAAGTTTAACAATTATGATTTTACTAGAATTACAAATTTTACTCGTAGAGTAAAAAAATCAGGAAGGAATATAAAAGAGTCCTTCAACATTTGCACAGAAATGTGGAAGACAAGGTTGCTCTATTACAGCAAGACAAAATTTAGATCCTCCAGAATGGTAATGTACTCGCTCACTGTGCATGATTCAGACGAAATTTAAATCATTTTGTTCAAATTTATGTACTTCCACTACTTCCTTGGAATAGCTGCTGCTGACTTCTAACATTTTCCTAAATTGAAAGTTTTGCTGAAAGTGAACAAATTTGCAGACATCCAGGTAAATACAGGCCTTAAGGAAGAAAATTCCTAGGTTTGTTCCAAAAGTGAAAACACTACTGGACAGTCACTCAGAAGGAGATTACTTTCAAGTAATTCATTGATCAAAATTCCTATTTTGAAATTACTAACCTAGTTTGAGAACTTTCTAATCACATAGTATGATCTTCCAATATTTGGCCCAGTTCCTGGTAGCTACAATGGATTTTTTGATCACTAATTTTAGGTGAAAAGTAGTACATTATGTTTTTAAAATGCAATATACAGGCACAAAAAGTAAAAATTATATGAGTGTTTCTATTGGACATATATGGAATATACTATTGGACATAGTACTTCAACACAATGATACATTGATTTCAACTAAAATTTGAAAAATAATGTAGAGAAAACATATGCAAATTTTTTGCACCTCTTACCCTTTCCACTCCAGTCAAGCACTTGGTACACTCACTTCCGAATAAAATACAAATAAATATTGATAATACAATCTCTGTTAGATTAATGTGTTCTGTGTTGTAACTGTACCAACGGTGTGAATGGTGAAATGCAGTGGCGGGTGGTCAGAGACAATGTCTATCTCTTTATTGTTTTTTATGCTACTGGGTCCAATTTGTACTACATTTTTGCAGGTTATGATTTCAGCCTACGATTAATTTTTCCTCAAAGCTTCTAAACTGACTTTGACAAATAATATCAACTCACCTTGGTTATATGAGGGTCATTTGGAAAGTAAAGAATGTTTTGATCTGATGAGCTGCTTAGTCTGTCCACCGCTGCTGCCATCTCACTGACTTTCCCACTGCTTTGCACCAATCTGATGCTAACAGCGAGCCACTACAGTTGTTTACTGTTTGTTTGTGCTACTTTAATGAACCTGCCAAGTGTGAGGTTCAGAGTGGAATATGCATTTTGAATGTGGAAAAAGTTTGTTTTAAATTTACAGACAGATAACTGAGGTTTATGGTAACACGAATATGTCACTGGAATGGCATCTTTCCCGATCCTCATCAAAACCAAAAAAGCCAAAAATTGTCTGATCGCCAAGAAGGTTATGGCTACAGTGTTTTTTCATCGACTACATACCTAGAAGGGAGCCTACTGTCAGACCCTTCACTGACTTTGCCACACCATTCAAAGTAAACAGTGTGGATAATTATCAAGCAGCACTGTGCTACTTCATAATAGCGTACCACACATTTACATGTTGCTGCACTGATGACAAACTTGTTCAGCAGTTTAAGTGAGAATTGGCCTCGAGTGATTACCATCTTTTTCCAAATTAAAAGATTTTTTGGGTGGACACCATTTTGGAAGTGGCAACAAACTGAAAGTGTGTTAGTAAGTGTTTCAACAACTTGGCGGCAACTGAGTTACAAAAGGCATAAAAAACTGGTGAAATAATACAACAATGTTTAAATTTGAAGAGCAATTATGTAGAAAAAGAGCTATTCAAAGACTATTGTGTTATAAACATTCAAGCTACCAAATGTGTTGTAAAATAAGTTTTGTTTTATCTTAATATAGAGTATCTAGAAAAAAAAACGTTTACTTTCTGAACAACCCTCATACTACTGTTACAGAATAATTATATGGCACCATACATTTACAAATTTAGTACAGAAAAAGAAATGATATTTCTTGAAGTTTGGGTCTAATGAGTTGCTTTTATTGATATTTTTGGGCTGAAATGGATCAGTTGAGTTCAAACTCTGGTTGTGAAATACTACCACGTTATCAAATGTTATTAGTTTTCCTTACAAATAAGTAGACTTGCTGTTTGTTCAGTTGTTAGTCTACAGTGTACTTGGGCCATGATCGTTTTATTTACAGTACACAACAGTGAAAGAAACTTATAACTTTAGTTAAATGCAATATACAGTAGTTACAAACCTAGCATTACAGAATACCTGCAGAGACCATTTCACAATACATTAATGTAAGGGTGTTTAAATGAAACACTTTGTTATATGGATTATTCTTTACCCAACCCCTTGTGAGAAGGTTTGTTGTACAAAGCTGTCACACGATCACCTGTTTCCTGACCAATTTATTGGTACATTTTCATATTATTTCCAAAAATTGAAAACATCCTACTTACTTTTTAGTTGTAAAAGTATATAAAGGAAAAAGGTTAAGAAAGAAGTCTTGAAATTTTTCATACTTCTTTGAACAAGAGCTGCAAACTCGAGGTCACATGTGGAGGTGAAAATTTTATCTTAATATTACTCAGAGGTGGAATGTTTTTATATGCTGAGGAGCAATTATCGATGAAAAGCAAGATGTTCCAGTTTTCTTTTTGAGTACCCATGAAAGAAAGGGACTTATATTTTGATGCACTCATTATAAGTAACAAGAGCTCTAGTAAATGATATTGCACTTCAACTGTTTCTATTAAGAACTGATCACACTGCCCAATATATATAGGCCTCTATTATCGTTTATTAACTAAATATTTACTGTCTCAATCTGTTTAGTCTGCAGTGTACTTTTTTGTTGAACATAAGGTTTATTTGTGCAGCAGCTTGGTGGCACTGACACCTGATATTCTGATGACAATGCTTTTCCATTTCATAAGCAGCCATATTTTACCAATAAGTAAATGTGTTTGAATTGAGAAGATTACATAGTTGTTGATTACAATACAGATTTTTAATGCAACAAATAGACAATGTTGTGCTTACACAATATAAACAAGAAATCTACACAGTTAGTACGATTCATAGAAGCTTGGCCAGCTATAACGATTTATAGACTATTATAATTCGTTAACAGTCTATGAATTAAAGAGTGGACATCGAGCTACCTCAGAACGAAATAAGGAAGGAACCAAAATGCACTGTTTTTATATGATTTATTCAAGATTTTTCAAGAGTTCTATTTGAAAATGTCTCAGTAATAAATGGAGTTTTACAAATTACAGAGGTATGATTTTGTCGAACATTCCTAAGATTTAGATTTATATATGTCTAAGGTTAAATTTATTTAAAGGACATCTCAATTGTGGGACACATTTAAGATTTAAAAATCCCTTAGTGCTTCAAAGATGATCTTTTTTTCTTAATCGTTGTGGATATATATATAAATATATATATATATATATATATATATATATATATATATATATATATATATTGATTTTTTTACTTTTGAGTATTCACCTTTTTAAGAACTAATTTTTTGATAAATTTTCTGAATTTTTACATCTACCATCAATTTTTACTGTTATATTTGTAGCTATTACAGATTTTTTCATTTTTACAGACATAACTAGTCTGCTTATTAGTGAAATATGGTTCTTTAAAAAAAAATCACAAACAGGGTGTTAAAAGTAATTTTAATAATTTTATAAAAGTAAACTTTATTTTAAATAATCTTAAATTAGATATATACAAGATCAAAAGTATAAACATTAACAATACATAGCATATCACAAAAACTAATACAGAGCTTCAGAAAGTGATGCAACCTTAAGGGGAAATAAAAAAGTTATTTTATTATACCAGTTAGTTATAGAAACTGTTATAAGTATTGTTGTAACATTTGTTGACATATTGTTGTAACATATTTCTTTTTGTAATTCGAAAATAGTGTGAGAACGATTTTTGGAACCAGCATCCTAAAGATATACGCATAAGAAAGTCACAAATTAGAGAACCGAGGAGACCTTTGCCTTTTTTGTAACTAACTTTTTTATCAACAGTTTTTGTCACTAACTCATAAAATAAAATAACTTTTTTGAACACTCTGTACTAATCAATTAGAATAAATACAAATACAGTACATTACATAATGCTTCTCACACTCAACTAACACTGAAATAAAAATAACTTTCAAAAATGAAGTGATATATCGCTGTTTTATTTTAAAATATTACTTTATAACAACGCTTTTGCTTGTTTCAGAAAGTATTTCGAATTAAGAATACAATTTCAATAAGCAGTCATATCTTTCCCCAAAACTGGCCGCAGCATTTATAAAATTATTGTAGTAAAAATATACTAGGGAACATGTATATCCGAAACAAGTTTTTTAAACAAGAAAAAAGTATATTTTTGTCATGTATTTGATTGTATATAAGAAACTACAGTAATACCTAATAAATTTTTCAGAATAAATAGTAAAGGAATGATCTACAGTATTAGTATCTAGTAGGAATAGTACAGGCATCACAAGATGTTACCGTGCTACCATTATATCGCTATCATGTCAACTAAACACAGCAAAACAAAACAACAGTTTGTCACAGTTAAGTTGCACATGCAACTTTGATGCCATCCGCCAATGAGGCCAGACTCATCAGGCTTGTTTATAAATCAGGACATTTATTTTTTTTTTTTTAATAGAAAGAATTTTTAAAGCAGTACATTCAACCATTATGATGTATATTATTTTAAAGTACAGGTACTGTGTAGCCTACAATTTTTAATTCTTTTCATTTTGTTTGCAGTCTTGTTAATTAAATGTTACTTTTATACTTGTGTTGTAGGTGTTTTCAAACACAAAAAAAAAAAAACACTAGTAAAATACGCTCACCCACGGCAACTCATAATAATGTTATGTGATATCTCACGCCCTCCTAAAAAAAGGTTTTTTTTGTGTTCCTGTTAATCTGAAATTTTTGTTTACCTGGCCTATCAAGTTTCGATAATCCCTTAGTGTACTGAATATATCTATATCATCTACAGACAATTTATGGCAAAAATATAAACATTCAATTTTATAACTACATATTGGTCCATGTCTGCGTTGTACAGACCTGTATTTCTATAAAACAACTGAATGCAGAATTATGGGTAATAACAAAA
Source organism: Callitettix versicolor (assembly GCA_022606455.1). Taxonomy (NCBI): domain Eukaryota; kingdom Metazoa; phylum Arthropoda; class Insecta; order Hemiptera; family Cercopidae; genus Callitettix; species Callitettix versicolor. The sequence continues at coordinate 43,616,299 of CM040183.1, read as the reverse complement.
TAAATGGTGCAAAAACATTGCACAAGCTTTTACAATGTCTATAAACTGTATTATTTTAAAGGGGCTCAACTATACAACTTAATATACATAAACTAAATGTTGCTGCCTATCCTAAAAATACAATAAGGTAGCTATATAAAAAAATAATAGGAAAATCAGTCTAATACCTCAAAATGAAGTTCTAAATTTAAAAAAATTAAAATTTATTGTTCAAGAGTTATCGCTGAAGATTATATTGTCCAAAAATATCTCATTGCCCCTAGTAGATCAATCATTTTTGTACAGAATGGTTTTTATGAATTGATTTACCTGCTTCAGTAATGAATTTTATTATTGTATGGTTTGAGGTGTAAATGTTCATGTAATATGCACTAAATGGTCGATAATATACCAGTCTCATTACAAAACATGGCTTAACAACTTCTTAGTATTATCGAAAAGCTTTCCATAATTTTTTATTTTAACAGTGACACTGGTAATCTGAGAGTGAACTGGTAATTTAGTTTGCCATACAGAATACCTACAAAAGGTTCAAAATAGCTGGTACCAAGTAATATAAATTGTAGGACTGTTTGGATAATCTCTGCCATTTTTTGTGTTACTTCTGCTGGGTTTGTTTCTTGAAATCAAAACAACTAAAAAGTGTGTTACGAACTGGTGAGATTCATTCTGCAGTCTATTCGTAATAGAACATTTAGAGTAATGAGTATTTAGTATTACAGCAAGAATAAAAACTTGACTATAAAATAAGATTTTATTTCAACATGATAGTCATCCCAAATTGCAAACTCTTTTTCATTCTCTTTGTACTTTTAAAGCGTTTATCTATATTAGCGGTTCCTAAACTGTGGTACATGTACCCATTGGAGGTACGTAAATTAATTTTGTAAGAACAACATTATAATGACTTTTAATGCTAGCAAATTTAGCTGATATTTAAAAAAAGTTAAATATCAGAACAAGGAGAAAACGTTGATGTTTGTATTGAGAAGAAAACAGAAGGCCATGATGAAGAAATCCTGTCTGGGAGAATTGAATCAAGAAAATTGCTTAAGGAAAATGATCAAATAATTGAGGACTTTAAAAACAAAAAGGAACAAATAATCTTGCAATTAGATTGCAACTACTACATTAGACAGCATTTCCACCCCTCTGATAAAAACCATGAATGGATCTGTGATCTGTTCATTGATGACTTTGATAAATGTAATCTTCAAGTGGCTAATAAAGAAAAATTAACAGAGGTCTTGTGATAAAAATTTGAAAAAACATTTACTCAAAAAACATTGGTTACCTTTTGGATTACACTACGGAAAAATACCCTGACTTGTTAAGACTATTGGAAATTACATTATGTCATGTTTTCATCCCTAACTGCACTGAAAAATAAATATAGAAACATGCTGGAAATAGAAAATGATGAGCATATATCTTAGTGAACTAACACTGACATTTAAAAAAAATTGCAAGGCTAAAAAAAGTGTATCCATCTTACTAAATTGTTTTATAACATGTTTGTAAGACTTAATTAATTTTGTTTCTGTATTTTTTGAATGTGTTGCTGTTGATTTAACTTTTATTTGAAAAAAAACATTTAAGATGTATATTTGTGTTTTTACATGCATACAAGAGATACACCTATTTCATTTGCTTTCACGAGCGAGCAAGTGATGCATAAGTTTGGGAAACACTGCTCTATACCAATATAATTATGACTTATGATCTGCATTAACATAAAGGAATTAGAATTGCAGTAGTGACTTCAGGGCTCCATTGGTCTGACTGAATACAGCCATAGACCGATTACTTCGGCATGCAAAAGTTGTGTGAATACCGCCACGAACCGATGTAATATGTATTCCGTTGGTCTGACTGAATACTGCCACGGGCCGAAGTAATACGGGATCTGTTGGTCTCATTGAATACCATCACTGAACGATTACATCGGCACGCAAAAGTTATGTGAATACCCCAACGGGCCGATGTAATATGGGCTCATAGTGTTGAATATTTTCATTTGATTTTTGTCTTTGAAAAAATTACATCTTTTAATTTAGTGACAATCATGAAACGATATACATTTCGAAAAGGATATCTGCAGATTCTCTGAACTGATTGTTTACTGTTGTCAATCACAGACAAATTTATTTGACAAGGCAATGTGTGACCCCCACCTGACAAGAAAACTATATTTGTAAACATGCACAGTCCACTTGGTCCCTTCTCATTGTAGCATCACAATAAATAAAACGACTAACCGATAATAATGCAACCCACTGACAGGCATTGTCCAGTAAAACAAATAGAATGATTGTAAATGGTTAGACACTTGACCTTCGTTGATAATTAAATTGTTCTTAATTTATATTATTTGTATATTACAAATTTTGGTAATGAAAATATGTATGCGTATTACATACATTATTGCCTAAAAATAAAAGTTAATATTTACTTTGACCGACATGTCTTTGACCCGAATTATAAGCTTGGTCCGAACCGAAGTCGGGCTTTTCAATTGGCCCGAACTGACCCGTAAAATTCGGGGCCTTGCTGACCCTTACTAAAAAGTAAAACCTCAAAGGTAAAGCATATTAGGCTAATGAAACAGAGAAGGCCTAAACAAAGAATTAAAATTCAAAAACTTACATGTGCTGGAAATTACAGGTCCAAAGAAAAGACTGTAACAGTAAAAACATAATATGTAAATTGCTGGCAAAAACACAGATATGAAAATATCAAGTAGTCATAGTTATTTGCCAAAATTTGGGGAGCTATTCCAGGTAAAATTTTTTTCACTACTATTTTTGTTGCCTAAGAATGTAGTTACATATGGACTTTTATTAGAACATTAAAATACTAAAATTACTCTTTTAGTGTACAGGCTGTTCATTCAACAAATATTATTAATTTATAAAACATTTGTTTTCTTTTTATGTATTATTACTGAATACTAATAATCTTTTTGATTAGGAAATAAGAACACAGTATTTGGCTTTATTAAAATGTTACATGAATGTTAGTTGAATTGATTCATAACCTCAAAGCTTTAATATTTAAAATAAAGAAACTAAGATAGATATTAAATTAAGGTCATTAAAACAATAATTATTATTAATATTACTGACATATTTCAAACAAATAACCTAAATTACTTTTATAAAAATGCCGATTATAAAATTTTTTTGTTACATTAACTCTGAGGTTAACTTTATTCCGTTATTTGAAAACCACAACTAATGGAATAAATTTAGAATTGTGGGCATATTGTGGAAAGAGGCAAAATGATCGCTCAATAATACAAAGCATTTAAATAATTAACAATGATACAGTCATGCAAGTATTGTGGTACTTTCCAAATTAAGTAATAGTAAATGAAATTTTAGCACATATATATATATATATATGGGGGACAAAGTTGATCACGTCCGCAGCACATTTTAAGCTGTACGTGTCCCCTGGGTAGTGCTAAATGATCAACAATGATGGCCAATGTTTCCCAAAGTCAAAACAAAAACCAAATGAAGCAGAAGAGAAGAAGGAGGAAGGAATCAACTGCCGTTATTAGGGCAGACAAAGTCTCAAACCAGACTGCTAATTCTGTACAACACTATAATCACGACACAGGCATAAATACATACCACTGGAACGCAGGTGGATTGACTGAGGCAAAAAGACAAGGCATAATGAAACAACTAGACAAGTATGACATCGATGTCGTCTTCATTACCGAAGCCAATATATCAGAGAAAAACCAAATATACTATAAGTTTAGAGATTATAAAATCAGTTGTTTGCACAAAACTAGACAGATCGCAAGTGGCATTTTGGTGGGAGTAAAGAACAGTCTCACTCATAATTTTAAGGTCATTAAAGAAATGACAGACAGTGACAAGTCGGAGATAGCCCGAGTGGAAGTATGGAAGAGTAACGTCAAATATTCTGTTTACGGAATCTACAGCCCACCTAACAACTCTGGCCTGAACATGGACGTGATAAAAGTAAAAAACAGAACAATCATAACAGGCGGACTTTAATGGACATTCAACATGCTGGGGTTACCCAGACAGAAACACAGCAGGAAGAGAAATAGAAAACTTTATCGACTCCCATACCATCCAGCTTCTGTATCACCCAAACGATAAGAAAACATAAATTAACTACTCAGGAACGTCAACAAACCCTGATCTAGCGATGGTTTCAAGCGACATCTATAACAACACAACTAAACATGTTGCAGAAGATGAAGGAAGTGGGCATAGAGCAGTTGTTACCAAGACAACAATGAGAACCCATAGTAGACACGTAGAGACAAGAAAATCCAGCGTAACCTGTGGAAATTCAAGAAGGCCAACTGGAAGTATTTCCGGAATGCTGTGGAAGTGAAGGTGAATTGGAATCAACTTGAAAGCCAGTGCTGGAGTGAAGCTGCAACACCTCTGTAACATCATATTGGAGGCAGCAAAGCAACACATACCCAGAGGGAGAGTCAAGAAATACAAACCTTTTTGGAACAAGGAATTGGAAGCATTGAGGAATGAGAGAGACGTACTAAGAGACAGAGCAGAAAAATACAATGACAAAAGCGATGTGCAAGAGTGGCGAAGAGTAAATGCACTATATACCAGGGACATACAAGTGACAAAAAGAAACAACTTCTCCAAGTTCATTGGACAGTTGAATTATAGAACAAACAGCAATAGAGTCTATAGATACATAAACACCCTAACGGACAAGTGGGAGGACAAACCAACTGCCCCAATAAAAAGTACATCCAAACCACTATATTGCGACTATGAAATCGCCAAGAAATTCAACACCTTTTATAAAGAACATAAGCTGTCTCAACAAAATAAGAAATACGACAGAGTGGTTAAAAAATAGCTCAAAAACACTGCTAAACAAGGCCTTGATATCTTCTCGAAGGAGTTCACCATTGCTGAATTGGACATAGCGATATCAAAACTCAAAGTAAATAAATTCCCTCTCCCTGATAAGAGCCATTCAGAATTCATCAAAAACTTGGGTGAAGAAGCTAAGGAACTACTGATCCAGATATTTAATGAGGTGTGGTCTGGAAAATCTGAAATGCCAGCTATGTGGAAGAAAGCAATCATCATCCCCATTAAAAAACCAAAAACATCAGGTGATGGAATGCACAACTACAGGCCAATCTCCCTTACTTCAATAATTGCAAAAACAATGGAAAGAATGGTTGCTGCGAGGCTACAGTACTATTTGGAAAACAACAAATTAATATGCAATAACCAAGCTGGATTCAGGCCTTACTATACACCTATGAACTAAGTGCTGAAGTTCACACAGAGTGTGAAGGACTCGTTCAACAGAGGAGAGTCGGTTTTGGCCGTCTTTGTTGGTTTCAAGGGTGCCTTTGATACGGTATGGAGATCCCAACTTTTAAAAAAGATCAAAGACTTACATATAACTGGCAATATGTTCTATTGGCTGAAACACTTCCTAAGTCAAAGGTGTTCCATGCACCAAATTGAAAACGGCAACATCCAAGTATAAACAAACACAGGTGGGCCTCCCGCAGGGCGCAGTTCTTAGCTCACTGTTATTTAACATATACATAAACAATCTCCCCAAAGCGTTATCCTCCAATCAACTCAACTGTGCGATGTGTGCGGATGATGTACTGATATGGCTGGCAAATAGCAACAAAGACAGGAAAGTCTTTGACTCACTTCATGATGGTATGAATGAAGCTATGGAGGCGCTGACCAGATGGAGTAGAAATAACAATATGAAAATTAATGTTCAGAAAACAAGTTACCAGCTCTTCTCACTGAAAACAAAAACACAAAACATACCTCTACAAGTAGAAAACACAGTAGTCCAACAGCACTGTAGTACTAAATACCTGGGAGTCATCCTCGACAAAAAGCTCAATCTAAAAGACCACGCAAATTATATCGCATCAAAGATCTCCTCCATAACCAATACATTAAAAAGACTAGCAGGAGTAAAATGGGGAGGAAAGCTTGATGTACTATGCCAAAACCTACAAGTCATACATAAAACCAAATTTCCTTTACGGTGGTGAGATGCTTGCTTTGGCAGGCAGTGATGCCCTGAAAAAACTTGAAACAAGCCAGAACAACTGCCTACGAATGATAACGGGTGCCGTCAAGACCACACCAATTGCAGCACTGCATGCCTATACCAACACCAAACCATTGCATAATGAATACAGGTGCAAAGCTATGATAACATATGAGAAGATTCTTCACAGCAAGTACAATAACCCATGGATCCTAGAACCACCAGCAGAACAAACATTAAAAACACAAACAAGTTTCAAACACCTGATGCTTAAATGGAGATCAAGTGGTGCGGTAATCGAGGAGCCTACACAGCTGAAGAGGCCTCTGGACTACGACAGGTACAACATAAGCACTCAACTTGTGGAAACTATAAATAAAGCCAAGGACAACCTAGTCACAGTTGCACAAATTACTTTGGAGACTATAAACAACCTATACCCATCAGACGACTGGTTGCGAATATACACTGACGGATCTAAAATCAGAGGTGAAACAGGGGCGGGAATATTCTGTGAGTATTTTTCTCACTATTTTGCATTAAGCTCGGACACCACCGTTTTTGAGGCGGAGTTATTTGCAATCAATGAGGCATTGAGGCAAATAATAACGAGGCCATAGTTGAATAATAACATAGTGATATTAGTTGACTCTAAATTGGCATTACAAGCAATTGCTGACAACACATCTGCAGGTTCTATGATAGAATCGATCCAGAAGAAATACAAAGTAGTTAAACACATTACCAAGGAATTGGTTCTGCAGTGGATCCCGTCACATGTAGGCATACAAGGGAATGAGCGGGCAGACAAGCTGGCCAAACAAGGAACCCATATAGTACAGAAACCAAAAAGAATGGTCACACTGGAGGCTCGGATTTGTGCACTGAAGCGAACATCTTATCTTGAATTTACAAACAAAGTCAAGGAAGACAAAAAGAACAAGCCTTATGAGAATGTATTCGACTTGTATGGGAAGATCAAGGACCTCCAGAGGAGGACATCTGTTGCGGTCTTTCGGCTGACAACTGGACACGACTGTCTGAATGAACACCTGAAGAAAATTAAGATAATAAACTATGACAACTGCACATTGTGTGAATGCCCAGACACCATCATGAACAAGGACCTGGTCTGCAGAAAATTAGATGAAGAGAAGCAGAGAAGAGGAGACCTCCCTGGCCTCTACTGGGAAGCAAGATCAAAGATGGCATGAGCCAGCAGAAGCCATTGGAAAACAACACATATATATATATATATATATATTTATTTATTTGTCGCCTTGCAGGAAACAAGGATTACAGATGAAGGTACAATGGATTATGGGAATTATCATATGTTCAAGAGTAAAAAAGATTAACGTGTCGCAAGAGGCGCCCCGCTTTTGGGCATGGCGTTTATGGAACACAAAAAGATGGTGAGTTCCATTAAAGAAGTCACCCCCATAAACAACAGACTGATGACAATGCGAATACAATGTGCTAACAAGAAGTATACCATAATCAATGTACAAGCTCCTACAAACGTAAGTAATAGAAATGACCTCAAGTCAACAGAAAAATTTTGTGCAATGCTAGAGAGGGTAATGGCGAGGGTGCCGAAGGACGATGTCAAAATTTTGCTTGGTGATTTTAATGCACAAATCGGCAAATGCACAGATCCTTGGCCCAAGATTAACAGAAGATGGATACAGATTGCACTCCCGGAAGACCACAGAGGAGATATCGAACCTGGCAACAGGTATCAGAAGAAGGAGGCTTCGGTTCTATGGACACATAAGTAGACTCCCAACAACGAGACTTGCCAACAGAATCCTTAAGTATATACAAGGTGTCAAATCAACGTCGTGAATCGCACAAGTCAGAATAGACTTACATGCCCTCAACAAACGTTGAAGGGGCAAGAACGCATACAGGAGAAAGATGCTCGGTTGGAAGGTCCCAGAGAATGAAATCCCAAAGAAAGCAGGGGTAAAATGGTCAGAGGAGCGGAAGAGGATCCATGGGGTAACGATGAGGGAGGTGTGGAGGATTAGAAGGAGCAAGACATGAGTTGGAGTGCTTTGTGTGATCCAACAGGGTCTATACGCAGATAATAATAAATATATATTTATGAACCTTTTGATCTAAGATCTTCCTACAGTCAAAATTCCAGCTCCTTAGTTTTTTTTTAGTTGCAGGTATATTATTGTATGTTTTAAAAAAAAATCATCAATATTCTGAGCCCCTTAAAAAAATGTTGGTACACAAATATATTCCTTTTCAGCTTCTAACTCTTTTAAAGGTGTTGCCATGTTGAGTTTCTCAAAACAGCCAATTCTAGACCCTCCAATTAAAATTTTAAATCTTGTGTAACCTAATAATTAACAATTGATTTACATACAAAATTTTAACTTCCTAGCTTGTATAGCCTCACATATGTTTGTTGCTTCTCAAATTAACCCTATTTAATATCCTAATCAAAATCTTAGGACAAAAATATATTTATACAACCCTATGAGCTATGATAGGGATATGTAAATTTAAACTTTATATTAAATTTCAATTTCCGAGTTGTTATACCTGCACATATTTTTGTATTGCCTTTTTCCAAATAGCTCTATTTTGGTCATTTGAATTAAAATTTAGGCAAAATTATATTTCAGCACACATTTGATTTCATTTTGAATTTCTATTCCATAGCACATACAGTTTTTGAAAAATTTGCATGTTTTTAAATACCGTTAGCCCAATTTTGGGCTATTTAATTTAGATTTTGGGTAAAAATATAGACATGCAAAAATATATCCACACCTAACTAAAAGATTGGCAGGTGAGTTAAAATAAAAATACCTACTAACACAAAATACTACTACATTATTTACCCACAATTATTGTACATAATAAAAACAGATTGCAAGATTACACCAACATTACAAATGATTAAGTACTGTGTCCAATTGGTCCTTGGGATGATATTTGCGTAGGTGAGTGCGAAGACTACTTTGGTTCTTGAAGATTATGTTACATGTATTACATTTGGCTGAACTGTTTCCACTGTGGTGATCCTTGATGTGGGTGCGTAAGTTGCCAATTGTTGAATACATTCCCGAGCACATAGAGCATCTGATTTTCTTCTTTCCTACACACCACCACATACCCGGTGTTCATAACAGTATCCGATTTGTTCAAAACAACACTCATTACTCACATCACAAATTATTTATAGAATTAATAATGAACTACATTATATTTACACTATATTAAATTAAATATGTACACTATCAATGTACAGGTTTTCACAAAAATACTGTAGTTTGAAATCAAGTACCTTTGATTTTAAGGTGTCTTTTAGTATTAATTAAATAAAATTAAAAATAACTGCAATCTAGCATCATAAAATTTGTATTTCATTTGTTGTTTTCAGTAGACTTCTTCTAGCTTGGCCTCCAGATGGAATGGTTGGCTACCTGAGCATATGTCACATGGTTAACCGAGTTACCATGTTTGTGATACATCACCTGTTTCTTTCCTCTGTAACAATTGTTTCCTCTGTTCTCTAGCAAAGGAACAGGACCGTCGGATTAGTTATTTACAGTACAGCACTGTACAGTTGTTACTGTGCTGATGAGTTTTTCTTTTATAGTATTCTGTCTGCTATGCTTTCTTTTTTCTGGAAAATTAATGTTAATTGGGAGACATAATTTTTTAAACAAAGATTTAGAGCATTTAGATAAATGTGAATTGGCTCAAAGTATATGTAATGATTTTAATGTTAAAAACAATCCATGGTTGAGAAAATCACCTTGTTTTCGGTAATGTTTAAAGTAGACCTTGTCTAGTTTGTTCCAGTAAGAAAAAAAAACTATTAAAGAATCTTTTTTGCAGTCACATCTATTTTTTATATAGCAATTCTGTATATTGGAATAATTGGTCTTATTCGCATAATTGACATTTATTTGCTTTTCGGCCATTTCTTAGTGCGAGACGTGAGGTCAGGTTTTAATATGGCCAAACTAGAGAGAGTCTATTGTACTTTTACTTGATTTTTTATCTTGCAAGAATTATAAATGAAAACATCACTACTGTCTTTCAATAAAACAAGTATCTACTATTCACATTCTGTTTATATACAGGAAAAAGGAATTTAATATGATTAGAATAAAAATGTGACATTCTTTGGAAGTACTCAATTAATTAAATAAAACACATGTGCTTTTTTAATGTTCATTGTATCAGCAAAAAATATTTTTAATCTAAGTCTGTACACAAGAAATAAATATTTTCCAGGCATATAATCATACCAAAACATGAGTTTTATTTTTGTTAATAATATGAATGTCATCTAGGCTATTTTGAAACTTAAAAATATAATATTGGCTGCTTGAAGATTCTCCGATGTAAAATTGTGAAAATATTGTTTAAAGTTTTTCACAATTAAATATGTTTTTTTGCAAGTGTTACAACATTGTTTTCTCAACATAACTTTTTAAGTGTTTAATACTATTATATATGAGCATACAACTATCTTCAATGATCATCATGCAACGTTTTCATTAATCTTTAATTATTTCTTTGTCTCCATCCATCAAAGTATCAATCCATTTCTACTAATTAGACTGTCTTTGACTTTTGTGTACACATCGTCTTGCTATCTGTATTAAAGTGTTATGGCATTTTTTAAGTATTTATTTTTCAGAAAAATATTTACAATGATTTCTATACATTTAGTATATAAATAAGCACCATTATAAATTTAAATAATTTTGAAAGTGACATGATGACAGATTAAAGTTCAGTATTTCATAATGCAGCTTTGTTGAGCACCACTGATGTGTCTAATTTTTCGCATTTCAATAGGAACGTCATAGTGTGGAGCATGGTTGTGACTGATCCCGTTAATATTAGTCACTTCTCCTTCTATCACACAGCATCTGACTTGACAATCCCAGCGTCTATATTCACAACACACCCAAGCCTCAGCATTGTTGGCTGACCACTCCCGCACATATTTGTAGCCATTATGAACCAATTTTGGCATTCTTCGAGGTTTCCGAATTACACCTATAGTTAGAAAGAAAGGAGGGAAATTTTAAATTTCATTTTACTTCCAAATAAATAGTTTACAATTTTTGAAGTAGCACAATGGTTTTGCTTTGAAAAGCTGGTCTGGATTACGCACGAGGAAATTAGGTTGACTTTTGTTATATGAAATAAAAGTCATTATTGCTATATACAGTTGTTTTTTTATATATCGAGTTGTTTCCTTGCAAAATATTTTTAGATTAACTAATATTATTTTGTTTGATAAACATACAATTAAAAGTGATACAATTAAAAATGATTAAAGAAAAGGGAAAAAATTATTAAACTTTTTATGAAAAATTATTATTAGTAAATTAGGAAAATAAAACCTAACTTAATGGTATATACCTCAAAGTACCAATTTTGCACTTTTTTAAACACTGTCAAGACTGAAAATAGTTTTAAAATTACTATAAAACAAATAGGTTGGATAGTGTAAACTGCCTAAGCCATGCAAAATAAATCAATTAATTAAAAAAAATTACAGAACAAAACTTCTACATTAATATTACTATGATTAAAATTAAGTATTCCATGCTTTGTAGGAATAGCAATTTTTTTTTCCTTAAGGCTTAAACTATACATTAGCACTTCTGCTTCAACTCAATCATTGTTCCTACAAATTCTGCTTTAGAAAGGACTTGGTATACAGTATAGTTTTTCAATTCCATCACAATTTTTTAACCTGAATTGCAGTTTTTATTACTTATTAAGATGGTTGACTTTTTGATTATGGGGAACATTTTAACTTTTCAAAGACTAACGTCATGCTTGCAAAATTTGGTACACTGTCTGTAAGGGCAAAGCTGTAGGTTTCAGGCATGAAAATGTCAAATAAAGCAGTAGTTTAGAATGTGGAGTTTGTGAGTTATCAACTGCAAACAACCTGTTTTGAACAGTCCTCCACTTCTATCTTACTCTCACAACTGTCATCATAAGGCAAGCGTTTTTGGCATATTTGGTAGATAAAATGATAACAATATTACTATAATCATATAATACTGTTCATATTCATTTTTGAGTTATGTTTGGCTTGGAAACGTCTATAACATGCACATTTAGAAACATAACACTGAGAGACTCTTCTGCTCTCGAAGTTATTTTTATTTCTCTGGAAACAAAAATAGCGAATTGCAAAAGTGAATAATAAAAACTTGAGGGTATTTCTCCAATGAATCTACGAACAACACAAGGTTATCACATCATTTTGCAATGTGTACAGCACTGTTTTACAAAATGGTTGTCTGCAACTAATAACCTAAGAAATTTATGTTAAATATATTTTTCAATTGTCACTTGTAAAACTGCCACTTCTTAAAAACAAATAATATTCTATAAATAATAAATTCATGAACTTTAATATTAATAAAAGTTAAATATATACAATCGTTAATTACCTTCTTGATCAACAAATTTTCTTCTCAGCCAGTTCTTCATTTTGGAAATTATATCAAATCTTCATTTCTAATATTTAACATCTTCTTGTTAAAATCGCTATTTATTTTCCTGATATTTCACTGTAATATATAATTTGCGATCCACACACGTTTGAACATAAAAGTAACTCAGGGTAGTACCAATAATTATTGTGCAGAGATTTTTTTTATTCTAATGCGGAATGAAGCTAAACTTTTGTGTATAATGTAGAAGTTAATAAGGTACTAACAATTGATTTTAGTTTCTTTATATGTTAGTTATCATCATCATCATAAAATCATCACCACCATTTAATTTAAATAATTAAATTTTCACTGATCTATAAATAAACTTTATTACTAATTTTAATAAACATAAATTTTATATATGAAGGCAATTTTTTAAGAGGATTTTGTCTGAAGTCATTTCATTTGTAATACTTATGAAAATTATAAATCAGATAAATATAATAACATTATTTTTACTAAAACTGTTAAATAATTTTTTATAAAATAATACTTTCCCCAGAATTAAGTCACCACATCAAAATATGTCTGGAGACAATAATTAAAACTTAAATAACACAATATGAACCTTAAAAATGTTCAAACTAGCAATACATGGATAAACAAATCATTTTTTATGATTTATAACCATTGTGATACCTCTTGATAATTAGCTATGATATCATAACACACATTCAATTTACTTTGTTAAAATAAAATGTAGGTCTAACTTTATTAAATATATCCTTTGCAATAAAAGTATTATTAACAAATACTTTTTTAAATTACTGATTAAAATAAAGACTGTAATTTAAAACAGCTATTAATTTAGACCTTAACAGACTACTATACGAAACAAAATGACCAATTTTTTTTTTTAAAGTCTCTAATGCACAAAATTTGAGTTACATTAGGGATTTATGCATCCAAATGACGAGCCCAAGGCTCTTTCAGATAAGAATGACTGCTATAAAATGTTATTTTGGTGTTGCCTGAGGCATAACACACAACTGCATCACAGTGGTCTTTTAAAATGAGCTGTCATAAAATGGTGTCGATGACTGATGAGGGGTGAGCATGATTTATAAGCAAATCACTAGTGCATTGTCACAATAATGAGCCATCAGTAGTGAGTTTTTGGGTGCTTAGAAAAACTTAACACCTACATACAGGGGTACAATTTATTTAACAAGAATAAAAAAAAAGAAAAAATAAACAAAAGTCATATAGTATAGTATCTGTAAGCCTCCTATAAAATAATACACAAGTACTGGGTCCAATATACTATTTTCCTATAAAAAATAAATAAACAAAGTCTTGGTTTAGAAACAAAGTCTGGTGACAAAGCACAGCTTTTTTTGCTTATTTACTTTAAACATTTAAACAAACATCAATAGCTGTTGTTTGGTTTTAATAATTATTTGCCATGATTAGTTGATACAATATAATAGCAGCGACAGCAGTCAATGATTGCTTGTTAAAAATAATTCCTTTACTGTTTTGAAAATTTTTTGTTATAAAAATAATAAATTCTATAGAATAACCATCTCAAAAATTTTTAAGACAACTTTTATTATCTTGGAAATATTATAAAAAAACTTTCTCATTTAAATTTTAAAAAATTGTTTTAGATGGAACGAAACTTTCAATAAACATCATCAGGATAATTGCAACCTTAGCGTACTCCTGAATGATGTAGTACAGAAATTTCTGATAGGTTATATGAAAACAAAACTGCCCCTTCTGGTCATCATCATCAACAATGTACATATCAAGCTTTCTGCTAATGAAATTTTTGTGTAAGTCTCAAACATTTAATTTAAAATAATATCAGTGTTATTTGTCTACATAATAATTTGTAATACCCTTGGTCAGGACTACATAATATGGTAGACAGTTTAAAGTTTCAAAATTAAACTGAAGAGAACTTGTCATAACTCTTACAGCATAGAATTTTTATATATATTTAACACAATGTAGAGTTTATGTCGAAGACATTTGAAAAACAAGCGACATTGACTTGGCATAAATACAAAGCAAACAGATGTCACACATAGAGGGTGAAGGATTGGGTAGGCATTCAAGTCAGTTTAAATAAATAAAATTCATCATCTTGACAAGAAAAAAATTAAAATAACCCTTATCTGGCATCTTAATAGATAGTTTCGATTAAGAACAACTTATTATTATTTCAACAATTAAATAACAATTATTTGTAATGTTTTAACCTTCTTACTTCCGTTTATACAATGTAATTAAATTGTATGGCATACGAAATCACTATGAAGCCTATGTTTATCTAAATGTTATAACTTTAATTAAAATTGTGTAACAAGAATACTATAAATTTTATATAAATAAATAGAACAGTGCAAATACCTTAGCAAGCACGTATTAAAGTATTATCAAATATTTGATAATATTGTTATATTTGATAATATAACCTTATTTTACTTAAAAGGTTTTTGTTTCATTCTGAAACAAAAATATAATTACTGTAAAATGCAACTGGGCTTTTTTTGCTTAGCATTTTTACTTTATGCCAGTTGGACTGATGAGGACAAGGAATCAGTTTAACAGTAAGGTAAAATCAATGGGAGTAACCGTGGCAAGAACTAAGAACCTTAATAATGCAGTTCAGAGACGCAACAGACCGATGCTTTAGCCAGATCAACCACTGAGTCCCTAAATGTGCATATATATGCACATATGCATTTCAAAATAATTATATCTTTGTTTCATAATGAAAGAAAAATTGTCCTTAATTTTATAATAAGCCAAAATATATCCACTTGTCGACACATATGGCACTGTACAACAATGAATAATAATAATTATTGTAAAGCACCCAGTCTTTTTTTTTGACATATTGTATTGTAGGTAATCACAACCCAATAAGGCATTCCAATTTTTCTGTAGTATAACTGCATTGACCCCAACCAAACATATTTATTTAGTGGGCACGGTAGCCACTATATTCTAGTCTGGTTTATTTTCAAAAATGTGAATTATAACCAGAAATAACAGTATATGAAATGGGTTACTCAAATGTAAGTTTAAATTAAACATATTGACTGCCATTTACCAAAACATTCTACTTGAAAATTATACATTAACACAAAAAATTGTTAAAAAGCCTTGATTACAGGCATTAAAATATTTGCAAAGTAAATTTTCAATAGCTTACTGTCATCACTGAAGTGTAATTATGACAAAAAACCCATTGTGTTTAATTTTGTTTATTTCTAACAAATTTAGAAACTCTATTGTTGCAATTTAATTAAAAATTGGGACAGTAATGGGTTAAGTTTATAAAAAAGTTGGACACATGCAAAAGTAGAAAGTATAAAACAATAAAGACAAGCTATTTATACAATTAAAATGAGTAAAAATAAATAAAATTTTACCTCAAATATTTGTATATACACCGTATTTTACAGATACAAATATGTTCATAAAATATAAAAAAACAAGTAATATTTTTTCCATTCCCAGGTACAAGCGTAAATAAAGTATAAAATATGATGACAGTTCCTACCTTGACCACCATCCTGCAGGCCTCCAGAATCCTGTGGAAGACTTAAAGTAGAAACACTCGCAAACAGACTTGCTGCTGCAGCTGCCATGAAGCCTGAAAGAGTTATACAAAAATAACTTCAATACACTGAAACTGTTTCTCTACACAGTTTTTTGAGCATAGAGATAATTGTTTCCCCTCTTCTATGCATAAAACATACAAGCGGAAATAAAACAAAAAGGCTGAAACATTTTGTTCCTAAAAATATGTTCTCAGATTAGATTTCATGGAAAGATCTCGTGCAAAGAGAGATTTCATGGATAACAACTATTGAAGTTAATAACTACTTCATTATTTACAAAACAAATTTGTAATTAAAAAAAATTATAAAAGTACATTAATTTTAAAACAAGGAACACTTGTTTACCTAAAGGACAAAAATTTTGAGTATCAAAATTTGCAGTTTCTCTTGAAAATTATATACACAGTTTATAGTTTTTTGTACAGAATAACATTTCTGGCATTTTTTAATAGAAGAGTTATTTTAAAAATTCTTTATATTAAAAAAAGTACCTCAAGAGTTTTTAACGTATTATTATTAGGTGTCACTGTAATTGATTATCTTGACTCTTTGAATCCTGTTTGTTCCTTTCATAGTTTTTGACAGTAAAAATAATTACAGTGAGTATCGGATGTTATTTTATTATGATTTTAGCTCGCACTGAAGAATTTGTTTATAAATCTTAAGTTTATAAACTTTCTTTATAAACGTTTTATAAACTTGTGCACCCCCCCCCACATACACACACACTCATGTCTTACTCAGACTGCTTACTATGCAGTAAGTACAGTATGCTAACAGACACAAATAGGCTTATCCCATTTTTTGCTTTGAAACATTACTCTTCCTTTCACATTGTCAGTCAATAAGACTCACTTTGCTGATTCTTAGATTCACAGTGCAACACCATTGGGTCATTCCATGTCAATTCAACCAAAAAACAATAATTTTTTATCCACCACCTCAGATTTTTATGAAACTTGTTTGTTCTGTATGTAGAGATAAGTAACACCACCAAATTTCAGCTTTTTATCTCACTAAGTTTTTGAGTTACGGCACTTTAAAGTTTTGACATTTTTCAATTTCCGCACCTTGGATAATGCCAAACAAAATGTGTTGTACAAAAGAAAATAATTTCTTATTTACCTTTTTGACATCCAATCTTGATGAAATTTTCAAAATAGGTTTTTATAACTATAAAGAATTTGAAAAAAAATATATCAGTAACCTATGTTAAACCTAAAATATTATAAAAAATCATATTTTTGATTTTTTTTAGTTTTAAAAATGCAAACATGGCTTAACGTCGAATTTAATATCTCAAAAACGGGAATGAGGTAATCAAAAAATTTTGTCACCCAAAATTATCTTCATGAAATGGGTTTTTAATTTAGTAAAATAAAACTTCTGTGTATTTTTTCCTTCTATGTCTTAAGTTCATTGCAAACTTCAATATATTATTTACAAGCAATATCAGGTTCTCTCAATTCCAGTGAACGGCTACAGCTTTTAAAAAAAGGTATAAACTAAATTTTAAAATTTGGAAAAACATATTGTAATAATAAACATTGTAATAATAAACATTGTAATAATAAACATTGTAATAATAAACATTGTAATAATAAACATTGTAATAATAAACATTGTAATAATAAACATTGTAATAATAAACATTGTAATAATAAACATTGTAATAATAAACATTGTAATAATAAACATTGTAATAATAAACATTGTAATAATAAACATTGTAATAATAAACATTGTAATAATAAACATTGTAATAAAAAAAAATATAAAAGTTCATATATGATTTCTAGATTCAGTTTTAAAATATATAAGCTACTAATATTTACTTGTACAAAGTAAATCTACCCAACAGTTATTGTATTTACGCGTACCAAACATACCTCAATAGACCCTGTTCATTGTATGAACTAAATTATTGTTGAACTAAATTCAAAAATAATCAACTAAATTACTTTTGAAATTAGATTTTCAAACAATTTGGTGCACTCTGTTAAGAATTTATATGTTCATCCCGTTGAGGTGTGTGGAGACTGCAAGGATGTGTGGAATCGGCATGTCGAACATATCGTCTCGTTTTGGCCAGTAAAATGAAGGGGATGGACTTGCTGGATGAAGAAACTTAACTGTTACATCTCCATCTTCTTTGGCAAAATTTGTTATTATTCCAAAGTACTAGAGATTGTCAATATATAAAAGCGATGTAGCTAGAGGGGTACACATTTTCTTCTTTCACATTTACAGTCAACCCTCTTCTTAAGATGTATGTTAGACTTGGCTTTTCATCACAACTGACTTGCCTTGCTTCTGACGTTCCAAAACAATCCAAGGGTCTGTAGTTGTGAAAACTTCTTGTACCTAAAAGGGTATTCAGATCTTCAAAGCGTTTTTCAAGCTTGCAACGAATCAGATCTACTGAATCTTTTGAAATGAAGTGAAAATTGATTTTTGCAATGTTGAATTCACAAAACTGAAAAAAGGTAGTTGCAGTCATTAGTTGATCTTGAAGAGGCCTTTGAAGATTTGCTTTTCACGCCAACTGTTTAACAGTTCCTTCAATACCATTACGTTCTGTTTTGCCATGGCTTGTAGCAAAGAAAGACCTTTAATTTTGAAGTCTTTTTCATGAAGTGAAAGGTTCATAAAGTTGTATTTATTTTTGTATTGTCCTGCATGTGTATCATCACTGTAATAGTGAACATCTGTGATGTTAGAAAAATTTTCCTTTAGAAATTGTATCAGGATTTCTTGAATTTTATAAACCATACAAACATCATGATTTAAGTCATTGGAAATGATACAATGAGATGAGACTATTTTTTCCTGGTCAACACACATGTTAATGATTACTGGATGAACAGTACAGAAGTCTAAGGTTCAGTTGTAATCCTAGACCTCATCTTGTATCATAAAGGAGTAATTTTCAATTAAGTCCATTGATATAACGGCTGAATTTGATGCAGCACAGGTATCTTTGAGGCTTTTAAAATAGCTTGACTGGCTTTTAGCAATGGAAGAATGAGGAATTAATTTTTCTATTTTTGTTGTCAGTTCATCAACAAATTCATCAATAGTTGATGTTTGTGTTACCATCCGCGTCCTATCTGTTGCAAGCCACTGCTTGTAATCGATTCTATCGTCTTCTTCATAGTTTTCAAACTTTTTATGTAAGAATGTTGTTAGATTGTCTTTTGATGGACATTTTTCACATCGCCTAAACATGCAGTTTTGAGTTGGATTTTCACACAAAAGCAGATTTTGTAGATCTTTGTAACTCTCTGCTAGTTGTGCTGCATATATTAGCACATAACATTTTGATGGCTAGTACATACGCAGAGTTACTGCCACTAGCACCAACCAGAACACACCATTTAGGACGAAGAGTTCAAAACTTAGAGAACCCTATTTTTATTTCAGGATATTCCCATTTGAAGTTTGCATATATTTCATTGAGATTACTTAAAATTAATCTTTTCTTCTCATATTTTCCCCCCTAAGCTTACTACATCTTTCATACCAGACAAAACTCCTGACTGCTCTACACATGAAGCAAACTATCTGCCTGTTTATTTTTAAACTCTAACATGAAAGTTGACTTTCAACTTACTATATTCAACCACTTATATGTGAACATTTAAATTTATAACAAAATATAGAATTGCTTATTATTAAATATTATGTTTTCTGTTAAATTATGTTAAATGTTATTAATTATTATCTTTTTTTGTAACAGGTTCTTATTAAAAACATATATTTCTCCAAATATTAAAATGTAGTTTATACCTTTCTTTTAAAAGATGTAGCCATCGTTGGAATTGAGATAACCTGACATTGCTTGTAAATAATATATTGAAGTTTGCAATGGACTGAAGACATAGAAGGAAAAAAATACACAGAATTTTTATTTTATTAAATTAAAGCTCATTTCATGAAGATAATTTAGGGGGAAAAATTTCTTGATTATCTCATTCCCTTTTTGAGATACTGAATTTAATGCTAAGCCATGTTTGCATTTTTAAAACTAAAAAAAAATCGAAAATATGATGTTTTATAATATTTTAGGTTTAACTAAGGTTACTGATATATATTTTTTCAAATTCCTAATAGTTATACAAATTTTTAATTATAAAAATTTCATCAAGATTGGATGTCAAATAATTAAATGAGAAATTATTTTCTTTTATACAACACATTTTTTTGGCATTATTCAAGGCGCAAAAACTGAAAAACATCAAAACTTTGTGTTGTAACTCAAAAACTAAGTGAGATAAAAAGCTGAAATTTGGTGGTGTTACTTATCTCTCTATATAGAACAAACATACCAGGTTTCATGAAAATCTGAGGTGGTGGGTGAAATGGTCTGGTTGAACTGATGTGGAATGACCCCATTTCAAAATGTCTATTAAGGTTGGTGGTAGATGTAGCTTAGATATTGGTAATAGTATATATACACAATTAGTACAGTCAGATATATATACTTTTTTACTCTGAAACTGTCCAGTGTTCATTAAAAAAATGAGTGAAATGTAGAAGAGAAAATAAAAGAATTGAAAAATTCAACAAAATATATTTAAAATTACTGTCATCAAAGAAAAGTAAATTATTGAAAATTTTTCAATTTATTTAAAGTGAATTCATTAAAATTAAGAAAAAACCGCAGGATTCAGTTTAACTTCCTAATGATCGGAAAAGAGAGGAGAAAAATCAGTCTGTGGACTTTTGATGCATTATCATTACTAATATGGTTTAAGGAATCTCCCTTTAACCATATCATGCATTAATATAAGGTTTTCAAATAACCATGATTTCATGTTGTTTAATTTTTACCTGCAATATCTACCCCAACCACTATCATGAATAAATGAGATTGTCTGTAAATCTTAAATGTAATGTAAATTTGTAAGTACATTCTTGGTAGGCTAGCTTTTATGTAACATGTTTATACACTCTTGTATTGTTTCTAACTGTAACTTCAGTAATAAACTATGCAAAAAAGTTCACCTTTTGTATAAAAAACTTTAAATAAAACACATCTAACATATTTTATAAATAAAACATATATATTTATGTTTAACGAATGAGGGTCATGGAGCGTGAAGCTAGAACCACAGAGCGTCATTTTTCGATCTGCCACTTAATATGATTGCTGCATATTACGTTCAAATCATGCAATTGTCAATGATCACAATAACTGAGAACTATTAAATTACAAAAATGGGAACAGCAGTAGAAATTTACATAACTAGCTTTGTGACAACTGTCATTACGTCAGAGTCATGATCAGAGTAACATATAGGTATTCAAGCATGGCCTTCAATCTTTCAGTACCTAAAAATACTAAACTTCTATTTATCTGAACACTTATTTATGATTACTGAACTATTAACTATACAATATGGTAAAATGAGTACTTTTACAGAAATCTATGACTGCAGCAATCCCAGTAATATAACACTTAGTATAAGAAGGGTTAAATCCCCTTTACCTGTTATCTTTTCATAAACAGGGGAAATATAACTGGGCTTGTATAACTAGATTCTTTACTAACTGAGAAAATGAACAGTGTTCATAAAATATATCAAAAATCTAGTTGTTTTGTATATGTTTTATATGTTCATTATAAATAAATAATTATAAAATTATAATCAAGGTACCCCTCTATGTTTCCTATCCATTCCAAAACTAAACAGTTAATACAGCCCCATTTTGACATACAACTTATTATGGATTTTACCTTCTGGCTGAGATGATGAATTTTGTGAACTTTCCCCTTTTACCACTTGTATCAAGGACTCATGAGGTGGTTTTCCATTTTCACTTAACACAACTTCTTGCTCTGCCTCATCATCCTCCATATCACATTCATCTAAAGGCTCTTCCTTAAATTGTATAAATTCAGACTTGGCAGTTCTAGAATTATCTATAGAATCTTCTGACAATGTTCTTGCAGACATTCTATTGTTGCTAAGTGTTAATGGGACAGGATCTGAGCTTCTTGGTCGTTTCTGTGGAGGTGGTGAACGAAGGTAATCATCTAATAAAGCTAGGCTAGGCAGTCGTGATTTCATCAGGTTTTGAGGTTTACTGTTTGAATTTGAAATACTACTATCTCCTCGATGTACTGATCTAGGCACTGATGACTGGACTGGAGCCTATTATAAAACAGTGAGAATAAAAAGTTATGTAAATCTTTATTTACTATTTAAAAAATAAAATATAAAAAATTTTATAATATTAAAATTGTATAAAATTTTAAAACAATGTTTTAAATAATTCGGCAGCCGAAGGAGGTGATATTATATTTTTTCAAAGAGATGATATTGGACCATGTTGACTTTCATGTTTTGTTTATTATAAAATCTTTTTTAGAGATTTTTTTTACTACTAAGAACAAAATAAACAGCTAAACATAAATACATGATAAGGTCTTAACAAATCATTATTTTAATGAATTTTTTCTTGTATTATGTATTCTGTATGTATTCTTGTATTATGTATGGGAATACCATTTACTTCAGAGATATTAAGATGACATTTATTACGAAAAATGTACAATACATTAGATTTTTAGCTATTTATTATTAACCTGTATTTCTACCCCATATACTGATGTCACTGATGTCTTGAATGTCACTGATGTCATGCCATGAATGTACATGATGTTTACTTTATATGGATTTGCTTGTTGTTTACTTTGAACAATAAATTTGCATCACTAGATTAATACACAGTGTATAAAAAATCGTTTAGTCATGAAAGGTTTTTAGTTTAAAAAAAAAAAATGGTTGCTGTTAATTGTGAACTTTGCAATTTTCCTCTTTTTCTCTGTTTAAGTTGGACTTACAGTAATGTTGTTGATTTTCTTATAAATGGTGGCATCTTTAAAGAATCATATTCTTACTCAAATTTGTTTTGATTTTTGTTAGTGGCTTCATCCATCTTACGGTTAAACACTCAGTTACTTTCATTGATTTTATGACTGGAAAGACACACACATACAACTGAAAGATGCGATCCATGATTTGGCTTTAAGAAAAACAATTTGTGGAATATTTAAATAAATTTCAATTTCAATAAAAATATAGCAATTATAAGCAAAGGATTCCATATTTATGAAGCTGCGGCAGCTTTATATTCATTTTTAAAAATAAAAAAAATATCTTTTTCATTGTTAACAATACACATTTCATTAAACACGAAACAGCTAAATCAAGTTTAGCTATGAGTTAATAAAAAATATATATATATATATATATATATATATATATATATCCCTTTCATTATTAATAACACACATTTATTTATTAATAGACACATGAAATTTATCATTTTCACTACTAAAAACAAGTTTCTCATTTTTGCATGGTAGTCATTTTTAGGTAATGTTTGCCACTTTTATTTTCATGTTTTTGTAACTTCCCATTGTTTCCACACTTTTATATTTTAAATTATTAATATTATGAAGCATTTCAGAGTAAAAATTACCAAAATTGACAAAAAGTCTCTAAAGTTCAGTTTTAATAATTGTAGATATTGCAAAATTATGTCTGTCTCAATAACTGTACCCTAAGCATGAAGATGTTGTTTTTGAAGCACGCACATCAGGATTAGGGGTACTATTTAATGCCACTTCAGTATCTTACGGATAATTGAATGATATGTTTTTATTCATTATGGATAATTCAAAAACACATATTTTTGTTGACTATGTGACCGACTGACACCTTTGTAGAAACCTCTCATTCAGAATTGCAGACACCAAAATTTTGAATTTGTTTACAAACAATCAATTTTGAGCAGCGTTGGTGTAATGTCATTCTATCTTCTCTAAAAAATTTTAAATGGTTTATCAAAGAACAAAACTAGAGGAATTGTGAGACCTGGAAAAGCTTAAGGAGCTGATTGGATCGTTAGATCACTACAATATGTCGGCCTTCACCATTCAACTGAAAACACTTCCAACACATTTGCTTTGCCAATGTCAAACAGGTAAAAAATTTAACACTTAGACCATCATTACAATATATAAAAAAGCATGGTTCACTAAAGAAAAATGAATGTGTTTGCCAATTTCTGTTGATGCTAGAAACCCTGAGAAGAAGACTCATTTTCGTTTAACTGACACTATAAACAAAAATTACAGATATTTTCCCGAATAATGTATAGGAACTCCTTCCCCATAGTATGAGAGTGACTATAGTGTGGAATATCCGAAAATTCTGCATAAATTATTGGATCCTACTTTTTCTAGGAAAACAAACACGTTCAATAAACAATAGTACCTAATGCTGCTGAGAAAAGATTGGTTGACAGGGTGTAGTTTCAACAGGATTAAAGATACCTCACTTTATTTATTAAAGATTACATCTTCTTTATGAAATTAATATTAAGCATATATACACTACTTTTCAGAGAAAAAATTACTTCACGTAAATATAGCAATGCTTGGCAGTTTTAAAATAGAAAAATTACAATACCATTAAAACTATTTACCTTTCCAGAATCATCACCAGTGAGGCCCTTAATTTGCAAAAGTTCTGCCGTTTTCAAAAATGATGTCAAATCTTCCTGACTAACATTTACTTCTCCTTTGTACATAAATTGTAATATTGCAAGAAGTTCTTTATGCCCCACATCCTTTAATATGACTATTGGATGTTTGCAAGGATTTACCTGGATAGTAAAGAATATCAGAATTAATTATTAATATAGATCTTAAATATAATTCTATCTATTGACCTAAAGATATAAATTCCAGAATATTTCCCCTATGTTTGTTTGATAAACTTTCATTAGTTTTATTAATGAAACTTGAATTAATAATTTCTAACATAAATAACCTACGCTATTATACTATATAAAATATTATGCTGTATAAAAATTGAATTTTCTTTAAATAATCAGATACTAAACAAGGTTTCGCAAAGTTTTAACAGATTTATTTTTATAAAAAACTGTATCCTACAAATTACTAACAGCAACAGTAAAAATACAAGAACTGATGCTACAATTTATGATATAGAGTAGATAAACACAAATTATAGGGGGTCTATACAGAATTTGGGTATTTCTAAACTTTTGGTCCTCATGCTAAAGTAATGACTTCAATGTTTTTTGTTTTATTATGAACTTTATTACTACAGTAACATATATTCACCTGTAGAAGATTAAATTTATCAAGACCCGCAGGAGAGTACAGACTAGCTGCACCTACTGAGAAGATTTAGACGTCCCTCACAGTATCCGAGTCTAACACACACACACTTACAACACAACACTTACAACTTTAACACTTTACACTCACACTTACATTTAGGGAGGCGATAATAGCCTCAATGTGCTTTTTGCCTTAAAATAACAACAAAAAATTCATAAATTTATCATGATAACTTACGAATATAAGCCCTTTTAATGGAACTATATTATGACATCATTTCTGTTTATTTATATGAACGTGCTACATTTATTATGCCTACGTCAACCAGCGAGATAATGTTATGCATGTTATCATGTTATAATTGAGTTGAGTTAGTATATACCCAAAAACAGAGTCATTATATTCTTGTTTGTTTTTTTTAAATCATATTTAATATTAATAACACACATTTAATTAATCGTTTTTGTGATGAAAAAATTGCTACTTACGTTCACACACTAGTTATTTTGAGGTTATGTGTGTCCTTTTTATTTTCATTTTTTTTTTAACTTCTCATTGCTTCCACATTTATATTTTGTGTTTTGCAACAAAGTGTTTTATTGCAAAATTGACCAAAAATGACATGAGGCCCAAAAGTGCAGTTTTACCAAAATCTGATTTGTTAATTGAATAAATTGAAAAATGGTTTTATTTTTGTTGTATTACAAAATATTCTTTTGCACTCTTAATGCACTTAAAGAAATGTAAAATTATTCCCTCATAGCAAATCATAAAGTAGGCCTATTTGGCCTTCACTAGTTAAAACAAGGTATTGCAATTAATCAGAATTCAGGTAAATGAAACACTAGTTAAATTATAATTAAACTGAAACCAACTTACCTTAAACAATTCTTTAAAGTAAGGACTACACACAGAGAGAACAATTTTATGTGCCTGAGTAAATTTTCCATCTGCTGCTAATGTTACATCAACTAAGTCTTCTTCTTGTAACAGTGCATGAAATTCAGTAGTCATATTGCTATGAAAGTTGTTCCATCGCAATGAAAACTGATCTGAGTCTATTGCTGACATTTCTGAAATAACAAGGAAGATGGCCTGATTATTTGAGAAAAAAATTAAATCAAAAACAATAATTGTATTCTAATTAATAAAATTAATGATTTTTGGCAACTAATGATACGGCTAATATTGCAGTTTCACTTTAGTCTACCTGTTTTAAAATCCCTGACAAAATCATTTACAATTTATAACAGGTTGGATTAACATACTGATAACAGCACAGGAATCTATTGATTATAGATCAGCCGCTTAAAAATTAGCATTCTTTATTTTTGTGTTTAAAGTCCGACTATTTTGAATTAGCATCCTAGAAGCACCAATAGGACAGAGAGAAAATGTGCTAGAGAGAGGTTGAATCCCTACTTTCTCATCACAGCTTCCTTCAATATCGCCGAGTAGTAACAATTTGTAGACTCAAATTGGCAGACTGTGTCACTGGACTGTTAGAGGGTAATTCTCCTACATGTGAAAGAAATTCTCACACAGGCCATTTAATAATAAGTGGCTGAACTATAGCTTAATGTATCAGCAAATATTATTGTGGTCCAGCTATTTAGTAAATGGCCTGCACAATAATTTCTCTGGCAAAGGAATTCCCCTCCAGCTCCATCCAACAGTCAAGTGACACAGAAACTGCCAGTCTACAAACTGTAGACTGTTGAGAGGGGACTCAACCTCTCACTCACACATTTTTTCTCTCTGTCCCACTGGTGTTCTCAGCAGGATATTTTCTAAGCAGCTGCCCTAAAGGAAGGTAGTTTACAAACCATTTGTGCTTCACTAGAGACTGTACAAACTAATATTATTATTATTTTGTTGTAATGAGTTATTTTTATAGGAAGTATCAAATATAAGCCTAGATTATGCTATTGTTAATTAAAAGTTGAATTCAGTACTTGTTAGGCCTACATCACTGAACTTTTTTAACATAACTGTCTTTTCTTGTTATTTTAAGGCGAAAAGCACATTGAGGCTATTATCACCTCCCTAAATGTTAAGTGTGAGTGTAAAGTGTAGTGTTGTAAGTCAAAGTGTGCATTAGACTAGGGTACCACTAGGGATGTCTAAATCCTCTCAATAGGTGCAGCTAGTCTGCACCCCCATGCAGGTCTTTTTTAACATAACATAACATAAACATTGCTTTTTGTTTCATTATGTTATTAATTCTACAACTTTTAATGTGTACATAATTGAGCAACAATGATCCTAACTAGTGTGGTAAAACTTGATTAAATATATTAATTTAGCTACTTTTATTATTTTTTCAATATAAGCTTGTTAATTTGAAACTCTGATATCTATATTCTACAAAAGAGGTAACTCAAAAAAAATCATTTTTTAATTAATGATAAGAAACCTATCAAACGTTTTTCTTTTTGTACTTACTGTATAATTTAATAATGACAAAAGTGAACAGAAGAATGTTAAATTTAAATATTATTTTTTAGGATTACCAATAATCACAGTGTATAACAAAACTTTAAAAAATAATATTCGGCCTACCTAGTTATTTTAATAATCTAAGTTGAAAAAATGTGCTTGCTGTATTTTTTAAATATTATAAACTACACCTTTAACACACCAGGTTGTAACATTGTCTACAACAAACAACATAACGGCATTCTTTCAATGATTTGTGATAATAATACATTACTAAAATGCTTTTTAAAACTAAAAATTAATTTCCTTTCAACTTGAAACCTACTAAAGCAAAACAAAGGACGCTATTTTACACCGCTTCCATAACACCAAACCAAAGCTTTGGCATCATAAAATAAAAATAAAAACAAAACAGACAGCTTCGCTTACTGCCTTCTTAATATTATCGTTATTTTAATACATTTTTTGTAAATGTACAAAAACAATTTTTGTACGCATACAGAACACTTAAACTCTAGTAGCTTATCTATGTAATTATTAAATATATATAAGCTTTCAGTTGCAGGGTAAGTTAAGGTATAAATAATTGCAATGCAGCTAAAAAATGTAATATATATATATATATATATATATATATATATATGTGTGTGTGTGTGTGTGTGTGTGTGTGTGTGTGTGTGTGTATCTCGTTTCAAAAAACCGAGTTCTTCTGTTCAAAAGTAAATATTCAAGAACTAAATACAAAAAAACAGAATCAAGCACTTCAAATATCTGGGAGAAATTCTTGAACCCACAGATGGCGAGAAGGCCGCGCAAAGGGTTCGGTTACTGAGAATGAAGAGGACTTTTGGTATAACGCGTGATATCTACAATAAGAAATGTATGTCGACGCACACAAAAATCAGACACTACAATATAGTCATAAAACCGGATATATTATACGCAAGCGAGACGCTAGCACTCCACACAAAATGGTACCATAGAAGACATTTTGAAGGAAGAACGCCAAATCTCGAGGAAGATCCTTGGCCCAAGATTAACAGAAGACGGTACAAGTTGCACTCCCGGAAGACCACAGAGAAAATATCGAACCTGGCAGTAGATATCAGAAAAACGAGGCTTCAATTCTATGGACACATCAGTAGACTCCCAACAACGAGATTTGCCAACAGAATCCTTAGTATAAACAAAGACTCAAATCAACAACGTCGTGGATCACACAAGTCAGAATGAACCTACATAACACAGAAATAGACTCAACAGACATTGAAGGCAGAAACGCATACAGGAGAAAGAAGCTAGGGTGGAAAATCCCAGAGAATGAAATCCCAAAGAGAGCAGGGGTAAAATGGACGGAGGAGCGGAGGAGGATCCATGGGGACAGAATGAGGGAGGTGTGGAGGATTAGAAGAAACAAAACATGAGTCGGAGTGTTTTGCGTGATCCAACAGGGTCAATACGCAAATAATAATAATATATGTATGTGTGTGTGTGTGTGTGTGTGTGTGTATATATATATATAATGCATGTACAATTGTTACTCATATAATAAATATTTTTACTTTCTTTAATTTTTTTTACGGTTTTGTCGCAACATAAAGAGTGGCAAATAAAACATGATTATTAGTAATAATCTGTGGTCTCAAACACAGATTATGTATATAGAACAAAGGCTCTAACATTCTTGGGAAAGTGTGTACTGATTGGATCATTGGCATTGGAATAAAAATAAAAATTAGCTGTGAGCACTGAACAGTTTGCTTTTGGGAAGGTTATAAATTGTATGTTATATTAAATGATTCTTACAAGTGCAATAATTGTAGTTTTTCATAAGAAATAATATTATGGCTCATCGGCTTCTTTTGTCTGCAAAGCGATTAGAACGATTGGTATGGAATGGAATAAAACAAGGATCTTTAGATTCATTTGCGGTAATTACATAATTAATGGTACAGGTTATGAATGAGAGTTTGTGTGTTAATAAAAACGATATAATTACAAGTATGTTTCAGATTTTGTATTTAATATTAATTAATTAATATTTTGTTTTGATGGAATAGAATATGATTCATTTATGGAGGCAGTTTTTATGGTACTCAAAGTTTTATGCTACTTAATCTATTATAGGGTATTCCCAACTGATACATTTTGTTGGCTGTTGCATCATAATTCACTCACTAATATAGTATTTTTGTATATTTTTAAACAATTTGTTGTACACGTTTGTACTTCATGAATAACACTTAAAAATTAGGTAATTATTCTTTATTATGCATACTTCAAAGTAACTTATGGTATATTAAATATATTTTTCCTTATGTTAGAAATTGTTTAAAAATTAAACTGAAAGGTCCAAAAAGCAATCTAAAACCTGAATGATAGAAAAAAATTACCTCCATAACATTATAGTTATTACTGCTTTAAAGTTGCTAGAATGTTTTCCACATGAAATCATTTTGTTTAATGTGTATAATTAAAAAAAAACTTTAAAAAAAATTAGGCCTACCTTAATGACCTAATTTATCCTAATACAGTTTTGTGAATGTACTATTTACAAGCTGGAAGTTTGTTGTACCACTTTCTTATAAAACCGTATTAGGTCTTTTTTATAAAAAAAGTTTCTATTATTCTCATAATTACACTCATTAAATAAACTGTTTTTGCGAGAAAAAACATGTAGATCACTTTTTTGCAGTAGTAATTGTTATGTTATAGAACTAATTTTTTTTAAATCTTCCAGTAATTTCATCACTTTTATATTTTATAATATAAAACTCTCGCTAGGGCATTAATATCTTATTATTAATTATACACATTAAATAAGTTGTTTTTACAAGAGTGTACACATTAGAAACTTTCGTGCAATAGGCTTAATTGTTAGGTTATAGTAATAATTTTTCTTCACTCTTCTGATATTTTCCCTCACTTTTACATTTTGTATTATTACTAATTAGGCATGGAATAAAGCGTTTTGTCAAGAAAGAAAGTATTAGTAACTTTTGATACCACTTTATATTCCACAAAATATTAATGGTTTCATTATGGAGGTTTTATTCATTTTTCAGGGTTTAGTTCATAAACAATTTCTAACATATAAGAAACTGTTTAAGGAACATATAAGAAAACATATTTAAATATGACATAAGCTGGAGGTGGAGAGAAATAGTGAATAATTACCAAATATATTTATTAGTTAAAAAAGTATTAATAGTTTAAGTGGTTCAGTCACTTGGCAGCGCTTATTTTTAGTAAAATAGTATGTCACACTTCACTACAACTCTGTTCTGTATGCAGGTTCAAGCTTAATTACTACCGCCAGCTTTTTCCATGTGTTAGCGGATCCTCAGTCAGTAAAAGTGTGTTTATTAAATATTCATAGCCTAAAAAAAAAATATGGTTAATTTAATTTTATACTGTACTGGTTATTTTTCCAGAATAATATGATCATGAGAACTTTATGTAATTTTCATACTTGTTTTTTATGAGTAAGTTAGTAGTTAGTAGGTGAATTAAAATATGTAATTCAGTAATGTTTACCATCCATATTGAAATACATTGAAATAGCTTACATTTCAATGATTGTGTTTGTTATTTAAATTTAAGTACAACTGAAGAACTTCACGTAAATTTAACCAATGTATTTTATCTTAACCTGATCACACTACAAGTATTTGTACCTAAGGTACAAATAAGACATATGTATTATGTATTTGTAAAAATACAAATGTTTATTTGATTTTATAGTTATACACATTCGTAGTATATGCTATTTCTTCCAGAAAACTTTTTAAAGCTTTTTTCTTGTACATTTGTTTTGAGGTTTTAATAGAAGGTTTTAATTGATAACTACCTTCGTTTTTACTCATAATTTATATGGCCATTTGTATAGAAGTTACATTTCAAATCACAATAGCAAACTATCATCTTTTATTTTTTGAAATATTAGAAAATTATTTGAACTGAAGCAAGATAAGGTTTTCTTGTGTTAGTCAATTAAGATGTTAAGTGATTAACATACCAAGGTAGGTGTATACCTTTTTTTAGTAAAATGTCTCTATTACTTAAATTTTTTAGTGTATGTAGGGACATATAAGAAAAGTAGCCTAACCTAGTTATAGTTTAATGCAAACAACTGATTTTTTTTATTAGCGTGTTGTATATTTATTTATGGTTATCCTTTGTGATTTTAAACATGTTTTGTTATGAGCAGTTTTCATTCTTTAAACCAATAACTTTACTTAACTTCATTCTTTTTTAAGGTCTTGATTTTATGCCATTTAAACTAATGAAGATAGGAGTTCAATATAATACTTCGAAAAAGTGAAAATAGTAATTACGCTTGAACTTGCATCCTACAGGAATAAGTTATAACAAACTACAATTTGCTATCCTACCAACTGAACTATGGCACTCCTTTTGATTTTTGTACAATACCTTTTAAACTAATGAACAGGCTAATAAACTATTATATCAGAAAACTAAAATCTTTAACTGAGTTCACAGATTTAAATATAAAAAACTAAAATGTTCGTGATGAGTTTATTCATATGATAATTAAGGTTTTTAAATAGAAAATTTAAAAAAGGAAAAAATTGAAAAACATAATTTGTAAATTGTAAAGATAATTAAAATTTAGTTTACTTTATTTTAGACCTACATTAATTGTGGTCTACCTTACTCAGGATTAATTGTAGTCTAGGTGCCTTATATTTTAATGAACAAGATTTTATTGAACTTAAATCATTTAATATGAAATAAATGAATTGAAAATATTGCTGTTTTAGTTAAAACGTAACTTGGCAATTTTAACAAATACACCAGGGGCACCAAGCTTAGGAAAAGTATTGACACAGTGGCAGTTGTTTTGCCAGAAACCTCCTAAAGGGTTTGAAAAGTACTTCAAGCCTGGTGGTGCTGCTAAAGAGGCTAGCAAAAAATCAGAAAATGGAAACAAAGGGGCTAAGAAAGATGCAGAACCTTCAGCACCTAAACAAACTCCTCCTTCAAAAGGTTTTCCTCCACCATCATCTGGCGGGAAACCACCTGACCAGTGGTCGTTTGGAATGTTTGGTGGAACAAGGTAGACTTATTTTTCCAAAAATTATCAATATTAATGTTAGCCTATATCATTTTATGCATGGTATTGAGAAACTTTCTTTGTCAATTTAATTGTAATCAAAGTTGTTAGTAATTATTTTAAATTATAAGACCAGTTGATCTTATAACATCTTTTGACTTTTTAAATTGATGTAAATATTGTTTATAAACAGTATGATAGAGAGGCTTCATTTTCATTAATTACCACCTACACAAAGTTTATTTGATTTAATTGTTTTAGCTAAAAGCTATTTATTATTGGTAAATACAGGTTTATTAGGATTTCAATTGGATACTCCATAGTGGTAAGTCCCAGATCTACAACCTTGATCCTGATCTTTAAAACACTTATGCTGTTAAAACAATTTTTTTCACAAGTCTAATATTTTATTTTATTTTATCATAATCAGTGTTAAAATTTGCATAAATTAGCATTTGAAGTAACATTGAATAGTAATTAAAGCAGATCTTAATACTGGTCAATAATGTGAAGTTGTATTTCCAAAAAAAGTGTTTTCATTTATTATGGCAGCAATTAAGGTAAATTTGTGCAACTTCAAGAGGTGTAGTAAGAAAATGGACTTGCAAAGAACACGTCAAATGATGGAGGCAATTCCTTGGACAACAGTTAGGAAAACGTCTTCTCTTGAGACCAGATCCTGCACTGACAATGACACTTGTTTAGTGCAACAGGAGGTTGTTGAGACAGAGCTTCACCATGATCACTGGACAAGATCACATCAGGAGTCATCTGCATAAGGTGGGATTATCACAAATCTCGTCTGATTGTCATCTGTGCAGGCAGGAATCTGAAACCGCAGCATGCATATTCCTAAAGTGCTAGGCACTGGAGTCCAAAAGTAGAAGACTCTTTGGACTTCAGCTACCAGACAAAGAGTTTCACAAGGACACTATATAAGATTATGGAATTCGTTAAGGGAACTGGAGTCAGTTTAAGGTAAGGGGAACACAAAAAGCTTTTAGCTAACGTGTCAGAGGTCAGTAGAGCCTCAGCAACATCCTGAATGAAAAATAAGGGTATATTTTAATACTTTTGCGATAAATTATTAAAATATTTACTTTTTAAAATGTTACCTTATGGTACACTATTAAATGTCATTACTTTTTTGAAATTTGCTTCCATTGTGTCAGCAAGACAACTGCATGCCATAATTATATTATTTTAAATAAGTTGTTTTGCAGTTCCTCAACATTTACATTAATTTGATTCCTTAACATTCTGTTTGGTCTATTATCCCATACTGTAGTACTGGATAACTTATGTTGTATTATTGTTAATAGTTAGCTAATTGTAAATAATAATCTTTTTATAACATAATTATTAAGTAATTATGTATTATTTTAGGGGATCTGGAGGAAAATCTTTTGGTGATGGAGAAAAAGAGAAGTGGTTGCTATTTGGTCTGTTAGGTGCTGTTACAGTTATCGGTACACTTGCTTTTTACGAAATGGGTTATAAAGAAATTGCTTGGAAAGAATTTGTTAATAAGTAAGTAGCCTTCATTTATTTGTACAAAATTACTTTTGCTATCAGTTAAACACCCTATAAAATATTTTCCTGCCATAAGTTATAGAGAAATGAGATATTTTATGAGCGTATCTGTTAGTGATGAAAAAAATAAAATCCCAGCAAATTTCATGGAAACATCACAATTATAATTGCATTGTTATAAAGAATACTGTCCTACAAATAAGAAGACATAATTAGTATCAAATAAACACAATTACAAAAAAAGTAAGAAGGAAAATCTTATCACAATAATTTTATTAAGTATAATGAAACAAAATATGCTCAACAGCCAGTAGTTGTGGCACCCTATGAAAAGTACCTGGCAAAAATGCGGAATCTAAAGCCTTCCAAATTATATTTTATATTCTTTTAAAAAGCGACAAAAACCACAAAATAGAGAAAATTTAGCTAAAAATTTCAGTTTTTAAATGTTACTTTATTTACCTTCTTTATTTGTTCTGTTGCAAAATTCAAAATGGTGCAATCAAAATTTAAATGTTGGTAATCAACATTCCTACCGCAGCAGTTTAAAAACATTGTTTATCAGCTTTAATGTGTTTTTTAGGATAAATTGACATTGAAAATATATGCAATATTATATCACTTTTTTAAAGTGATATAAAAGGGCCTTTTTCTAACTTAAAATTTGAAGCTCTAACATTTAAATCCTGAAGCCCTTTTCTAGGTTTAAGCTCTATTCTAACTTAAAAAGAAAAATTATTAATATTGAACAAATAAACTTATTTTTACCCATTAATAAGAGAATATAATTCTTTTTTTATGAATATTAAGTAATGATAAATTTAATTTATAAGCTATATTTTATAAGAATGTATTAAACGAAGTTTTTTAATCTTAATAAAATTTTGTTTGTAAGTAAATATTGTGTAGTTTGTAAAACACATTTTTTACAAATTTTGTAATTTTCCTGTTACAGTTACCTTAACAAAGGCATTGTAGATAAGTTAGAAGTTGTTAATAAGAAATGGGTTCGTGTACGATTGTCTCCTGGCAACTCAGTAGATGGATCCGTAAGTTCAGTTTCTTTTTTTTTGTATAAGGTCTGGTCACATTTCTCAACTTTTATATTTATTCTGAGGTATGAATCTTATAAACTGTGTACAAACAGGCTCATTATGCAGCCAGGTTTATTAGTCTATTGAATTTCATTCAAATCTGTCTCTGATGAACAGATATTATTCTGCAATAATTAGTCATCCCTATACTCGCCCTATGCTCATCCTCCAGAAATAGTTATAAACTAGAATATAATTATGCTTTTATACTGTACTTAATCTAAACAAACTTTTCTCTCTTTTGCTAACCTGTAGTGAACCCTGTGGGACTTTTAAAAGCTTGCCAAGTGTTCTACAACATCTGGCTGATACACCCACCTGAGAAGTTTACTCTTAGAACTTGTATGTTTTTGTTTCCAAATGGTTGAAAGCTGTAAACCAGACACAGTTTCTGACATTAATTACTACAGTAATAATTAACACTGAAAAACTCTTTAAAAAATATTGAATTATTTGAGTTTTAAAACTTTCAAGCTGAGATGGGTTTGTTGATATTTTTTTGCCCTTAAGGAATAATTTTGTACTAGGGGGCAACTGTCCAATTGACTGTTCATAACACTGTGGCCTAATGTGTGGCAGTTTTTTTCTTTCTTTCTAAGTATCTGAGTCCAAAAGTAGGAAAACTTATTTTTATTTCTGAAAAAATCCAGTTGTGGGCCAAAAACTTTAAATTTAAACTTTCTTTTTTTCTAAGTATGCAAGCTACGTATTAACAAACAATGATATAGCAACATCAACAATCTGACAAAAAGTAGGCACTATTTGAATTAAGTGTTTGTATGATTCTATTAATGTGCCTGTAGATCTTTTTGTAGTTTCGATGTAGGCCTGTTGTTAGTGGATTTATTAGTGATTTTCCATCAGAAAATTGTGTATTAGAACAACCCCGACCTGGAGCCATGTAGTGAGTGCCGAATTTGAGTTATAGAACATATTTTGAGTAGTTATTAAAAATTAAATATGAGTGTGTGTGTGTGTGTGTGTGTTTGTAATTTAAGTGTCATTTTTTCAAACATGGGAACCAATTTTTTTTTAATTTTGGTAACAACTTAGCAAGATGTTATGTAGTGAAATCCTTTCAATCACTTAAAAATAGCAGCCATTCAAAATCGTAAAACATCATTTTAAACTTTTTTTTAATTATGATTGTGAAACCAGATTTTCAGGAGAGCATGACATTAAAAAAGTCATATATTTTTAAGGAATTGAATGGTCACGATTTTGAAATAATTGAATAGATTTTCCTGGGTAATGAACATGTTTAAGTTCATGCTAATTGTTTGAATCAAATTTGACTAAAATTATATTGCTAAAGGGCCAACTAATTAAACTCTTACAACTCAATATTGCTTATTTTTCAATAGAAATGTAAAAAGCCATCTCTAATTATTTTCATCTAATTTCCATATAGAACTCCTATATATTTTCCCCTTTGTGTTTTAAAAACTTTTGAATAGCTTATTATATTATAGTGAAATATATTTGTTTGGTTGTAGTAATTGTGTCTGTTTTATCTACAGAGTGTTTTATGGTTCAACATTGGAAGTGTAGACTCATTCGAACGTAACTTAGAGAATGCACAAATGGAATTGAACATTGAACCACCAAACTATCTTCCTGTCATCTACAAAACTGAACTAGAAGCCACCAGTCTTACAGGAATATTGCCTACACTACTTATTATTGGTAAAGAAACAGAAAAAAAAACTTAAATAATTGTATATGTTGTTATTTATTATGATACTGTAAACCAAAAAACCATTTTAACACTTGGTTAAAAATAAGGATTGAGATTAATTTACATAAGCAGGTTTAGTAAAAATAATTTTAATAAAACAAAAAGCTTTCAAATAGTTGTGATTTTTTAAGGTGTACACAAATGTCAAATTACACTTTCGTAAGCTGTACAGAGACAGTTTACTATTTTTGAGTATATCTTATATTGAGAGTATCTTATATTTTAAAGTTTGATTTAGGTTTCCTCATTTACATGATGCGACGATCCGCTGAAATGATGGGAGGGCGAGGACGTAAAGGTGGTGGCATCTTTGGAGGTGTTATGGAATCAACAGCTAAACTTATAAATTCTAGTGATATTGGTGTTAGATTCAAGTAGGTGTATTTTATTTTATGTTGTAAAAGTTGTAAATTATAGTAGCCTATCATATTTATTTTAAAATTACGTACCATAGGGAGGTAGGTTAAAGAAATAACTAATTATAAGTAATGAATTGTAAAATGGAAATTTACTCATTTACTATTAATCAGTGTAGGTTGTAGTGTTTAGTCATCTGCATTTCCTAGCTTTGTAAATTTGTTATTTCTTCGTTCGTTTTGGATTACCTCTGTTACATAAAATTACACCACTCTTCTTACTAAAATCAGTTAAAATTAAAGGCAGCAGAAATCACTTGTTCAAACAAGCAATTGAAGCCAGGTAGGTTCTAAAGGTTATATCTGAACAGACCAACTGGCTCATTTCAACTAGTTTAAGTGGCCACAAGTGTCCCAATCATGCACAGTGTATAATTTGTGCATTTTTGCAACATTATTGCTTTTTTGGAAACATTTCCGAATCAGCATCTCTAGTGTCCACTGAAGAAACTAGAGAGACAATTTCAACAAAATCCAACATTCATTTCAGTGTATTCTTAAAACCAAAAACTGTTTTCCTTTATTTTGACCTGTACTAGTAACAATATTAAAATAATACAGTCACTTGTTGTAGTAAACAGTTCACATGGGCAACTCTGATGTCTTGCCAGGTAGGTCTGCTAAATTATAGATATTTAATTGTGCAATAAATAATATCTGTACCATACGGATTATTCCTCAGGAAAGAGGGTATGACTGAAGTGGTAAAATTTGCTGTTTTCTTTTAAAACAATTATTCCAAAATAGATTTTATTACTTCAGTTATTAACTTTTTATCCAAATACACAACCTCTATTATCATATTATTGCTGTATTCTTATACATCACACAAGACAGCTGGCAATCTTGAGGGTACAGCAATAAATTTTGATAATGGAGTTAATCTTAAACAAGCAACAAATAAAAAATTTATAAATAAACCTAGTATAAATAAAGAAGGTTAGTTCATTAATAATTTGTAATGCATTGTTTAAAATACAGACAATTAAAAAAATTCCTCACAAGTTTGCACTGAGAGATCCGTTCTATGAATGTTTATTGCCTTTGTGATCACGATGGTTTCATGTATACTTTTCATACAGACTTAGTTGTAAAGTGAACAAAATTATTTTTTAGTAGAGAACTAGTTCTGCTCTATATTAAAATCCTGTCCAAAATTAGCTTTGTATAAGAATCATTTTGTTAATGCTGTCAGTTGAAAGGTTGATAAACTTTTCTTTTTTTGGTGTTTTTTGATCTTGTTGCTTTTTGGAAAAAAAATTGATCAACCTTCTTAAGTGGACAAGTATATTTTTACATTTTATAATAGTTTTAGGATGTAGTGCACCCAATATATACAGTATCCAGGTTGTAGCAAAAAAATAATATTTACTTTATTACTGAGCAGTGTAAGTGCTGAATTTTTATTCAGTGTAAGGGGCAAATTTTTATTTTATTGTTGATTCAGTTATGTTTTGGTCACTTACTGTCATTTGCATTTGTAGCTGATACGCTGAAGTTATTGGTATTATTTACTAGGAGTCTATGGGGCCTCAAATTTTACAGGATATGTCAGGCCGTTTAGAAAGCCTGACTTCGGTTCAGACCAAGATTACAATTCAGGTCAAAGATGGGTCGGGCCAAGTAAATATTAACTTTTATTTTTAGGCAGTAGTGTACGCAATACGCATACATATTTTCATTACCAAAGTAAATAATTAGTTGACAAATAATATAAACAAAAACAATATAATTATCACCAAAGGTCAAGTGTCTAACCACTCATAATGAAGTATTAGTATTACTCGACAAAGCCAACTGTTGTTGACCTGCCAAGGAGTGCAATACTCTCCGTTAGTTGGTTTATTTATTTTAATACTACAGAGAGAAGGGAGTAAAAAGTACAGTCAACACCACATCAGATTGGCAGATCTGTCAAATTTGCCGCAATTTGTGTAGGTATATTATAAACATAACAAATGTAATTATAATATTCCCAAGACGGCTACTATGTAATTCAGTACAGCTGAGAAACTGCAACATTCTACCGATATCCTTTTTTCAGATGGTATCATTTCATGGTTATGTCACTGAATTAAAAGATGTAATTTTTTCAGTCAAAAATCAAATGAAAATACTGAACACTATGACTGTAACTGAGAGATTCGATTTTACCACCACTATTTTACTTGTATTTAATTAAATACGAGGGCGGTTTGATAAGTCAGTGACTTTTTGAATTTCCCGCGCAGTTACTCCAAATGCAACAGTCCTGCCGTCAACTGTAATCTATCAGTGGGCAACTTTCTAATTTTGAGCAAGCTACGTCGTGCAGTTGGTGTTTGATAGCCGTTCAAAGCAGACAACCTCGTGAATTTTTACGAAAATGGAAAAAAAGTGAATTTCGTATGCTGATTAAGCATTACTTTTTACGTAAAAAATCCATCACTGAAACTAAGGAAAGACTTGATAAATACTACGGGGACTTGGCACCATCAATTTCAATGGTTAAGAAATGTTTTACAGAGTTCTGTTGTGGTCGTACCAGCACTAGTGACGCTGAACGTTCAGATCGCCCAAAAGAGGTGATCACGCCGGAAATCGTCGATAAAATCCATGTAATGATATTGGATGATCGGAGAATGAAAGTGCATGATTTGGCTCATGCTCTACGTATCTCAACTGAATGGGTACATCATATTTTACACGAATATTTGGACATGAAAAAACTCCGCGAGATGGGTGCCGCGATTGCTCACACTCGACCATAAGCGCATTCGTGTGACCACTTCAAAAGAGTGTTTAGCGATGTTCAGCCATAATCCGAATTAATTTTTACGCCGTTTTGTTACTGTGGACGAAACATGGATCTATCACAACATGCCAGAGACCAAGGAACAATCGAAACAGTGGGTTGCTAGGGGTGAACGTGGACCAAAGAAGGCCAAACAGAGTTTGTCAGCCAACAAGGACATGGCCACAGTTTTTTGGGATGCACATGGTGTCATTCACATCGATTACCTCGAGAAAGGTAAAATGATCACCGGCAAATATTATTCAAAGCTTTAGAACAGATTCGACGTTGATTTGAAGCAAAAACGGCCGCATTTGGCGAAGAAGAAAGTGCTGTTCCATCAAGACAATGCACATGTGCACACTTGTCTAGTCACGATGGCCAAAATCCACGAATTGGGATACGAACTGCTACCCCATCCAGCATATTCTCCAGATTTAACCCCCTGCGACTATTTTCTGTTTCCAAACCTAAATAAATGGCTGGGTGGTAAGAGATTTGAGTCGAATGAAGAAGTCATTACCGAAACAAACGAGTATTTTGAGAGCTTTGAGGAAACCTATTATTTGGAGGGAATAAAAAAATTAGAAAAACGCTGGACTAAATGTATTGAGCTAAAAGGTGATTATGTAGAAAAATAAAATGTTTATTTGCCGAAAAAAATGTTTTATTCAAAAAGTCACTGACTTATCAAACCGCCCTCGTATATAAAAATAGCCTACATCGATAAATTGTTTTAAATTATATAAAACAAAACATTTTGTTTCGTTTATGCAGTAGTTTACATTTTGAACGTGCATGTCTGGATGGTTAAACCCGTTTGTTTTAAAAACTCTTATAGCACAGTGTTGCCACTAGCCTGTAGGAAAATTTCCATAAATTGTTTACTAACAATTTTGAAAAAGGTCGTTCTACTAAAGAAAACTTTTTTACAAAATATGCATTATTTATTATGAAAAGAAATAGCTAAATGTTTTAATCTTCTTCGAAAAGCTGCAAATATTGTTGTGATGTAAAATTCCGTATGATTGGTAAAATGTTATTGTAATCT
Source organism: Callitettix versicolor (assembly GCA_022606455.1). Lineage (NCBI taxonomy): Eukaryota > Metazoa > Arthropoda > Insecta > Hemiptera > Cercopidae > Callitettix > Callitettix versicolor. Next base: position 43,574,871 of record CM040183.1, on the reverse strand, counting down.
GTAAAATCATTGAATTTTAATGAACATTTAACATTTCCTGTGTTTGGACCTATGGTGATTGATTGATTAAGCTGAATGAGATGGAAAATTTGGTTGTGCACTGTTATTGTAATACATAAAACATATAATAACATGTTTACATAAAAACATAAAACAACAATTAAATGTAAATATTTTGTAATAAATGGTTAGAACAGTTCATTTTATTTTCGAAAGTGTATACATAGAATTTAAAAGTTAAGAGCAAAAATTGATGAAATAATTTGTATTATGAAAACCGATTCTGTTGGTCTGTAGCCTTTTCAGACGAACCAACAGTGTCCCCACATTAGCCTGTAGCAGTATTCAGACAATTTTTAAGAGCATATTGAATCAGCCTGTAGCGGTATTCAGTCATATGAACAGGACCCGTATTTAATCGGCCCGTGGCAGTATTAAGTCAGACCAACAGAATCCGTATTAAATTGACCCATAGACCCATTCAGACAACTTTTGCGAGTCGGTGTAATCAGCCTGTGACATTATTCACATAACTTTTAAGAGCCGATGTAATTGGCCTGTAGTAGATTCAGTCAAACAAAGGGATCATTTGTATTCACCATTTAACTGTTTGGCCAACCCGAACTCTAAAAATTTGGCCCGCAGATTCCTATTATTTACATTATGGGTTGCTTAGTGATAATGGCTTAGCTGTTTCAGCGTACAATTAAGGTATTCAGTTAGAACAGTGTGCAATAAAATTTTGATTATCTAGGGTAATTAAAGGGAGGAAGGACTCGGATAACTGAAATCTTAGTTAAACTGCTGGCAGTAAAGATAGGCAAAAAGTATTGCAATTACAGTAATGAGAAATATGTTTTATTATGTGCTGTACTTTAATGTATACTTATTACATTTATAAAATACTGTGTTCAACATTGGTTCTGGTGAAATAAATAAAAATAATAAATTATTAAATTAAAGAAAGAAATCAACAAACAAAAGGGTAATTGTAGTAACAGTACAAGTGATTATACACTTATATTTTATTTTGTTGTGATATATCCAGATCATAAGTATGTATTTTTTTAATCTTTTGATCATATACAATGAACGAGTTGTTTTTTTAAGAGTTTTCTGTTGTCCTTTGATTAATCGTCAACTGTTCCGGTTCTGTCCCTGACAGTTAATGGAATTTTCACTATATATATATATATATATTTACTGAGGACTGTATTCTATATTGTTTATCCTTGTTATGTTTCTATTTTTCCAGAGATGTTGCTGGCTGTGAAGAAGCAAAAATAGAAATAATGGAATTTGTTAATTTTTTAAAGAATCCCCAACAGTACATCGACCTCGGAGCTAAAATCCCTAAAGGAGCAATGTTAACTGGTGAGTATCATATAGAAGATCAAATAAAAGAAAGAATAGTGTGAATTGAAAGTTTTTTTTTTTGAAGGGTTTACTTTTGTAGACCCAGTAATTTGCAAAGTATAAAAGCAAACTTGTGTACTTTGTTACTCAAACATTCGTGTCTTGATAAGTCTCAAATAAGTTGAGTAAACTAAAATATTCATCTCTAGATTTCGTTAAATAGTAAAACATAGTCTTACTAACAAAAAGGTCCATTTAGTGTTGTAAAGGAATTAATTCTATATTGTCTCGTTGTTCATTTGTGTAGTAATATGCAATTGAGATTTGTTTTTATAATCGAGACAATCATTATATAACATAAGTCAACCATCAAATCCCAGTCAGCTTAAACAGTCAAGATGTGTGATGATTGTTGATAGTTGTTATTGTGATGGTTCCTAATTGCTGACATGGCTTTTTCCTTGACTCAAACATCACAGTTTAGTTTTCTGAGTTCAATTGATTATAAATACTAAATTAATAATAATAAAGTCAAGCTTTTGTGTACGAAAAATATAAAAATAACAAATTTAAATTCTAATTTTAAAAAGTTATCTCAAAAACAACTTTATTTACAAATTAAATAAAAACGTAAAATCTTATTGCATGCATTACTTTAGTATGATGTAAGAAAGTATCTGCTGGGCTAAAGTTTTTGCCTACACAAATAATATAAATAATAATTATTTATAAGTAAATGAAAATCACTCATCCAGAATTAAATTAAGAAATAATTTATTTACTTGAAATAATTTATATTTTTCAATAATATAAATGGAAAGGCTACTCTATCCCCAATTTAAATTTTCTTCTTGTCTTGTTTCACTCAAACAGACAAGTTGTTTGAGTTCCTATACTTTTTGGTTATAGAATTGTTAAAAATATTGATTATTCTGGCTTAACTTTCAGTCAAAATATTTTTATAAACTTAAAACATTTTACAATAATTTATCTATGATAGTTGTTACAATTTGAATGAAATTTTGGTCAGGTCCACCTGGTACAGGTAAAACACTATTAGCCAAAGCAACTGCCGGAGAGGCAAATGTGCCTTTCATCACCGTGTCTGGTTCAGAGTTCCTGGAAATGTTTGTTGGTGTTGGACCTTCAAGGGTAAGTTGCAAACTATGAACCTTTTTCATCAACCTAATTTACTTAGTTTTCAAAAGTAAATTAGGTTTTAAACTGAAGACAAGTTGTTTTCAACATAAATGATAATTTAAGTAGATTTTTAATGTCTTTACACCAGTTGGCCATAACAAGACTCAAACTATTCAGGTCCAAGTTGTTAATTACTGGCTATTGCAGCTTAATTACTGGCAATTAAGTTTCTCAAATTATTCTTTCCTCCTAATGTAAAAATTCTCCCACAACATAATACTACTGCTAAGTTCATTAATTTATTTAATAAACTCTAACTTGCCTTTTATTAAAAATTTTATATGACTATTAAAGATTCTATATAATGATTTATAATTAAGCAAAATTTTCAAGCTGATTTTGAGAAATTTAGTTACTAATACCATTTTTTTATGGTAGCTCTGAAACTAAAATTTTCAGACATTAAGTGATTATATAGCCTCACAGTTATTTGCAAGAAAGTTAGTACAGTTTAATGTACCATTTATTATATCATAAAAACTAATTTAATTGTTTAGCACTTTGTTATTTTCTGAATGTATTTTTTTAATTTTAGGTAAGGGATATGTTTGCGATGGCCAGGAAACACGCTCCTTGTATACTGTTTATTGATGAAATTGATGCAGTGGGTAGAAAAAGGGGAGGCAGAAGCTTTGGAGGGCATTCAGAACAGGAAAATACTCTCAATCAGCTGCTGGTAGAAATGGATGGTAAGGGATTGCAAAATTTGTATTTTGTAAAAGCATTTTATTTAATAATAATCAAAAACATATAATTTATAAATATGTCCAGAAACATACTAAGTTTTGGCCTAGTGGGAGTGTGGATGCCAAGTATATATCAGTTTGGCAACAGACTGTTGACGTAGTATATATGTAGGAGTCCTTGAAAGAATATAGTGCTGGATCTTTATGGTTTTATATACCACATTCATGTATTTTGTTTAAGTGCTACTTTTAAACAAAATTGAAAAAGTTGTTGAAGAAACAATGCTATCCAATGCCATGATTGTGTTTCTTCAGTTGTTGCAGCATTGTGTTATTTCAGTTTAGAGCTTATTTTTGTAGGTAAAATACTGTATATTATGTTTTGAAAACACAACTACAGATTTGTTACTCTATAACTATGTGTATGAAATATACGTTTATTTTTTTATTGTACCTAGGTTTCAACACAACTACAAACGTTGTTGTATTAGCGGCAACAAATAGAGTAGACATCTTAGATAAAGCATTGATGAGACCTGGTCGATTTGATCGACAAATATTTGTACCAGCTCCAGACATCAAAGGTAGAGCTTCTATATTTAAAGTGCATCTCGGCCCATTAAAAACTGAACTGGATAGGAATGATTTAGCAAGGAAAATGGCCGCGCTGACACCTGGTTTCACAGGTAACAAAATCTACACTTTATATAAATAAAATATTTGTTTTTCTTTTTTTTAGTAAGTTAGAGTAAGGTATGGCGTATTTATAATAAGTAAAATTAAACATAATGAGGAATTGAAAATTAATATTTCTATCAAACTACAGTAATTTATATAAATATTTAAAAAAATAAGTATTTTACCATTTTGCCAGTTTAGATGATATCAGTAGCCTTGGATATAACGTTGTGAATGCTGGATATTTTAATACAAAACTTACTTTCTGGGGATCCCATTAACCCATTAAAGGTAAAATTTTACATGGTTGGAAAGATAGGAATTTTGATTTTTTGTCAACTGGCTTGCCCACATTTAGCCAACTGATGTATAGAAAATTCCTTTTTACATTTATAAAGAATTTATAAACATTTATAAAGAATCAGTTCACTATACTGTTGTACTGTTTCTAATTGTAACTGCAGTTATACAGTCTGTAAAAACTTACAACTTATAAAAAAAAAAATATTTTTTGCATAATAAACTTGCATTTAAGGTATTTTATAAATAAAGTATTTAGACATATTTATGTTTGGTAGATTGGGGTTGTGTAACATGATGCTAGCCCGTGTAAAGACCCCAGCATGCATCATTTTTCCATTGCCAATAATACAGTTGCTGCTTATTACATTCAAAACATGCAATCCCAAATGTGATCACAATAATTGCACAACTGCTGTAGATATGTTTATCAAATATTGTGTATTGTAATTGTGCTATCCTAGTACACCTGACATTACCAAATATTAGTTTAGGTATTGTTATAAATTAAACATTCATAAACTGTATATGCACTGTGTAGTTCTCTTTCCTTTATAATCTGAACTATGTAGAGTTTTTTTTTTTAAATGTTGATAATGTAGGTTGTATTGAATGCCTCTTTATTCACAATAAGATTTTATTTAGGCCGTTTAATTATTTCAGTCAATTGTTTGATTTTAGGCAATTCACTAGGCAGCTGATTTTTATTATTATTTGAAATATTAGAAGTTTCCATGATTTACCACTAGCAAACAGGTCTTACAAAATATAGTTGTTTAAACTGAATATTTAGCCATCAAAAGTTACTATAATATTATTATAGTTGAAAAATAATATATCAAATTTGTAATCATTACATCATGAAATTTTACTCAATTTGTTAACTTGTTACTCAATTTGTTATGAAATGTTTGTCAATTTGTTATCAATAACCAGGACCACGACATTGTATTTTAAACAAAATTAACATCCTTAAAAAATTAAAAATTAAGAAATGTAATTATATTATTTTCTTTAAAATAAATGAATAATAATTAATATGCCTGTACATACAGTGTGCAGAAATATGCCCAGTATATAAGGAAGGGTCAAGAAAACAAGTGAACAACTATAGGCCAATAGCTCTAATATTTAATGTAGCTAAAGTTTTTGAGAGGGTAATTTTTGCTAGACTATGAATTTGCTATGAAGCAAATTCTGACTAATGTCTCATATAATCAGTTTTCTGAAAGAAAAAGGTACGGATGAAGCGATTGCTTTACTAAGTAAGATCATATATGACAATCGCTTTTATAGTAATCCAATGCTAGTTGTTTCCCTAGAATATACCAAAGCCTTTGACACAGTAGATCATCAAATTCTATTGCCGAAATTATATAATATGGGTATTAGTGTTTTAACTCTAAATCTTATCTTAAAGGTAGTCAAGGCGAATGGTATTAAAAGTGAGGCAATATATTTTGGAGTTCCCCAAGGATCTATTCTTGGACCAGTATTATTTTTATTTTTTATAAATGATTTATTAGAAATTCATCAAGATTTAATTGCATATGCTGATGATACTGCTGTTCATATGAAAGGAAGTTCATAGACAGATCTGGCTGAAGTTGCATCAAATAAACTTGACAATATTTACTCTTGGCTTTGTAAAAACCATCTTATACTTAATGTAAATAAGTCTGTATATATTACATTTGGTAAAGGCTCAGTACCTGATCAAATAGACATATTAATAAATGGTAATAGTTTAAAAAGAGTAACAAATTAAGTACCTTGGACTTATATATGATCATAATATAAAATGGAACCTGCAAATACAGAAGATAGTTAAAATATAAAATATTTAGTATATGTTTTTATAGACTTTATAGGCAATTGGCTGGGGTGGTCTTTATGATGTGACCCTTAAGCCACTTCTGAGACTTCAGAACAAATTGTTGAAAATAATAGGAATTAATGAACATGATACGGATAGACCACTTGATCTCAAAAAGGTTTTTCTACTGAGAGCACTAATGAATCAATATGATAAATTAAAAGAAGTGTTTAATTGTAACTCAATAAATACATGTTACAAAAAATTCAACTTCCAAAACACTCTTTGACAATTGGTCAAATGAGTTTCACATATTATGCAATAAAGTATTATAACCAATTTCCAATGGAACTTAAAAGTTTACAAGTTAGTGCTAAAGTGTTGCGAAATAAATTAAAGGACAAAATCAAAGACTTAAACTTAGAAGACTGAATGATATGCATATAAAATAATCTATTTATTATTTTTCTATATTCTTCTTTTTTTTATATAGAATAAAATTTGTGAGGTTTGTCTCACTCCTGATTGTGTCCATGAATATATGTATGTGCAGGACCAACCTATGTATGGGCATTCTATGCCCATGTAGGTCCTTATGTAACTAAATGTTTGTTTGAAGGAAAAGTTGGTAATAAATAAATAAATACATTAATACATGCAACAGGCTTCTGTTTGGGCTAATGCCTACAAAATGGCTTCAGACTTCTAACGGCTCATTAAAAGTATTTGGGCTATATTTTTTTTTTGTAAAAAAAATTGAGTCAAAACTTTTATAGTAATTTTTGAAATTTTATTTAGGAGCTGATATTGCTAATGTGTGCAACGAAGCAGCATTGATTGCAGCTCGTGACCTTCAATCATCGATAATAATGAAGCACTTTGAACAAGCTATAGAAAGGGTAGTTGCTGGAATGGAAAAAAAGACCAATGTATTACAACCTGAGGAGAAGAGGACAGTTGCATATCATGAAGCAGGGCATGCTGTGGCAGGCTGGTTCTTGCAGAATGCTGATCCATTGCTCAAGGTAAATACAAGTAGCTTGTCCTTGCTAACTGAATGAGCAGGATAAAATTGATAAAAAATCAATTTTATAACTACAAAATCAAATAACATGTATTTGTTTTTATTTTCTAGAAAAATAATCATCGCTCACAACTGTCTTCTGATGTTATGGAAGCAAATTTCCAAAAAGTATTGAAATTTAACAAAAATCACCTTAAACATTTTAATTTTTGAAACTATATTTTGTAATATTTCAAATTTGTCACTCTTGGAATTTAATCCTGAATTGCCAAGATAATAATAGATAAAATGATACATTTATTATTATAATTATATTTTCTGAAAGTAATTCATGTTTGATTTTTGGAAGAAAATATTTGTTAATGTAATGTTATTCAATATGTGTCAGTGATTGAAAATCTGCTTCCATCATGTCAACAAGACAGTAGTGTACTACGCTTATTTATTAATTATTACGACAATATTAATTACTGATTTTGCGTGAACTTTCTTGAATCTGAACATTTCACTTGGATCTGAAAAATTCTCTAAAATAAAATAATCAACTTTGCTTTTTATTTTAAGGTATCAATTATACCTCGAGGCAAAGGGCTGGGCTATGCACAGTACTTACCCAAGGAACAGTATCTGTATACTAAGGAACAACTGTTTGACCGAATGTGCATGACTCTAGGAGGCAGAGTATCTGAAGAAATATTTTTCAATAGAATAACAACAGGCGCACAAGATGATCTTAAAAAAGTTACGCAAAGTGCTTATGCCCAGGTAAGTCTAGCTAATACATTAAACCTTTCACATTTATGATTTGTGGCAATAACTAAACAATATTCTGGTGTTTATAACATAAACTGTAAGTTTGAATAGTAGGTCTGATGGATAATATTGTAAGATTACTTTTTTGTTTTTAGCTGTTTGTAGTCCTATTACTATAAATATTTAATGTTCTGGACAATTTTTTTAGACACATTGTGTAACATGAGAGTCACAGTATGTAAGCTGAAGGCATGATTATATCTATGAAACTTGTTTGAGATTATCACCATTTTAAATATGTGCTCTGAAGGCCACTGTGGCTATTAATGATCTTCTAATCAGATTGGATAAATATTTACTGCAGTGTATCCAGAACTCAGGTGGGCCACTATTATGGCTTGCAGTTTTGCTGTTAGGCTCATCATGGGTCAGGTCTTAGTCATGCCTAGCGCTTAAAATTATTTTACTCGTGTTTGGATTTATTCTTTCATGTCAACATGAAAGATTTTATATATTTATATTTGACCTTTATCAATCAGTACAATAGTTTTTGAATAAAATTTGCAATTAATACTTCAGTCACTTAGTCGTGTCATGTTTATTGATGTAGAAATGAATAGTTTTTAAATATATTTTCTTTAAAGTGTAGTTTTCTTTATTCTTAAAAGACATGTTTATTTGTGTAAATATGTGTGATAAAGGTTTTTAAAGAACATTTTTGTTTAAAAAATAAGTATAATTTTAAGAAAAATGTTAATATTAATTATATATAAAACAAGCTTTAAGTTATTCCGTCAATATTATAAGTTATTACTGAATTGTAAAAAAACTAAATGTTGACCAAACACAATAGTATAATTAAAATAATTTTAAGAAATAAAGTCAAATTTTAAACAGACTTATACACTAACTCACTTTTTTCATGATAAAAAGTGTAATAGTACATTTTAAATCAATTCAATATACAGTAGAAGTCCGATAATCCGGCACGTTCGGGACCGGCTCGGTGCCGGACTATCGGGCAGTCCGAAATTTTGATCGATCAGGTGGTAATTATAGGTTAATAAATAAAGTACTAATACACTATGCTAATGCATACAACTAAATTTATTTTAATTTACATATAATGTAAATGTATACATATAATATAATGTATATACACGTAATGTAAAACATATTTTACTTAGATTTAAAAAAGTCACGAATGTCCTTTTGTTTTATAGAATTTTTACGTTTAGTGTAAAAGTTATTCCTAATTATATGCAAATCAATAACTTCTGAGTTAGATTCCTATCTATCTCGGCTATCGGGCATTCCGGACTATTGGATGCCGGACTAATGGACTTCTACTGTAGTTACAATACAAAAAACAAGCAAGTACAGTAGTATTGTCGATCTCTCACATTTATAAAATCAATATGTGTCAGAAGTGTCAAAATGCCTATTATAGACTAACCTAATGAATTAATTCAGTTAAATTTTAACAAAAATGATTTATAATAGTAATATTTAAATTTTTCAAATGTAGATGCATGAAGACATAAAAAATTAATGCAATGACAGGTGTATAAAAAATCTCTAAAGCTGAGCCATCTACTTTTTCAGATAGGTCAATTATTCTCCGATGGATTGCAACATTTCCCAAGTATATTGGTTGTATCTAGAATTTATAAGAATAAGTAAATGTGGTAAAACATATGGCCACTATTAGTAGGACAGTTGAGTTGTGGCCTGTCTGCTGAGATGGTGGAACACTGCTTATCTTCGATGACCTTAATAGTAAAAATACAATAGCCAGTAAGTGTGGCCTTCTAAGCTGAGAGGAATAACATTCAACTGACTGCAAAGGATTAACATATTTTAAATGCATCCTGAGTGGAATTCTTTATTGTTTTTTAACTGTATTGCAACAGCAACACAGATATCGTTTATGAATACTGTTATTCATTGTTGGTAAGGTTATAAAATTTGTGAGGTTTGTCACACTCCTGATTGTGTCCATGAATATATGTATGTGCAGGACCAACCTATGTACGGGCATTCTATGCCCCTACATAGAATTTATCAACAATTTATGCCCCACAATCAACAATTTATTGAGTACTATTGATAATTTCTTAATACTACTGATAATTTATGAATAATGAGTGAAAAGGATAATTAAGACCTCAAGAATTAGGACTGTGAATAGCTAAAAACAAAACTGTTATCGTGCAATACTGTTTGTAGACATCATGTAAACAGAGAAAGTTAAATTTACAATTTGTATTTATTCCATTGTAATAATTAATTCACATATTTACAATATTAAACATTTTTTTGTTAGGTTAAATAATTTACAGTTTTAAAATAAAATATCAGTGGCATTTAAGCAAAATCAAAATTGAAAAAATGTTAACTCTCACCAAGTAAAATCAAGTTGAACATTTTACTTTCAACTTTATTCTATTATGACAGCCTCGCTATTTTCACTGTCACTTTTGGGGAAAAATCAAAAGCAGTCACTAGAAGTAATTTTCTCAATTTTGTTATCAGTCATGAGTATTGATGTGTCATTTGTAAAGTACCTATTGTTGCATCTTCTGTTATAGGTAATTACCTTGTAAATAATAAATACAAAACTAGTTCCAGTAACCTTCCCTGCAGAACATCAAGAAGTACTTTTTTTTCTGTTTTAACCAAAATATTTGATTGGTCATATACAATTGTAATATTTGTAAAAGTGATTATCAGATCTCTTTGCAAGTGCTTTTCCATACCCCCCCCCTGTGCTGCACCCAAAGATTTATGCTACATTTAAAACAACATTTGCATAAATCTCTTTATTTTTAAGCGCATTTTCAGTTATGTTTGTAATTACGACAACTTCATCTATGGTTGGATATTTTAGTCTGAAGGATAAAATTTCTGTCCTCAAATAGAGGTTTGAACCTTACAGTTGTAGGAGGCCTTCTCAGTAATAGTTTCTTATAGAGCTTTGAAATTTAGTGCGTCTTATGAGTTTTTGTCATTTGGTGGCTTATCAAGTTTTGGAATCACAATAACTTGCCATTGTACTTCGAAACACTGCCCTGATTATATGCAATAATTTTTTTCAAACCCTTCACAGACAGAGCTTTAATTATTTTACCATTGATCAGGTTACATCCTGGAGATTTTCTTTCTTTTATATCAATTTTTATGAATGGTTATGGATTTACAATAAGTTATTTTGGTTTTGTTATAACATTAATTTAGAATTGATAAAATGGAATATAGCTGTTGTAAAATAATTGCACTTTGTTGTACATTAGTCTATTAGCAACAAGTGGTACACTTAACAAGTGTGCCAGATCCAATCATTAAAACTGTAATAAATTTAACATGATTTTGATTTTAGATTGTCCATTATGGTATGAATGAAAAAGTAGGAAATGTTAGTTTTGATATGCCTCAGCCTGGGGAAATGGTTATAGAGAAGCCATACTCAGAGACGACGGCTCAGATTATAGATGCAGAGGTTAGAGATCTTATACAAAGGGCCCACAAACATACAACAGCACTGCTTACAGAACATAAAGAAGATGTTTCAAAGGTAATTCTCTTGTTTATCTAATGGCTACAATCTATATTTTAAACATACTTTTTTTAGCATGTGTGTGTGTGTGTGTGTGTGTGTGTGTGTGTGTGTGTGTGTGTGTGTGTGTGTGTGTGCGTGCGTGCGTGCGTGCGTGCGTGCGTGTGTGTGTGTGAAGCTTTTATTATTGACTTTTTTTTGCATCATGATTTAGATTAGGCCTATTTCATGCCACTGAGATAAGACATTTTACTGTTTCCAATTTTATGGGTTTTTTTTTATTTCAGGTAGCGGAGAGGTTATTGAAACAGGAAATTTTGAGTAGAGATGACATGCTGGAACTTTTAGGCCCTAGGCCTTTCCCAGAAAAATCGACATATGAAGAGTTTGTTGAAGGTACAGGGTCATTTGAAGAAGATACAACATTACCTGAAGGTTTAAAGGAATGGAATAAAGAACGTGATAAGGAAAAACCAGCACCGGTCGAAGGGTCTCCTTAAAATATGGTTAGTAACATTGTAATAGAAACGAGTAAATGCATTTAAATACTTGTTAAAAATGTAGTATTATTTCAACTTAATTATTGTTTTATAACCTATTCTTCTCAAATTCAGTCTTTATATTTACCTAACATTTTTAAGAACAGTTACTTCTGCCCACTAAAAAACTAATTGTTTTCAGTACTGGTTAGTTTTGTTACTATTATTTCATGCACTTATGGAAATGTTAGGACTGTTTGTCTTTGTCTCGAAAACAGTGACCGTCTTATAATTGGCAGTTACTATAAATTAATACATAATTAAGTTTTTTCATTACAAAAATATCTTAAGCTCCTTTTCTGTATGTGTAACAGTGGAAATACATAAGGTACTGAGGTATTTATAGTAAAATCTCGGTTTTCAAAGTTAATTGGGACATGCAGCAACTTGGACAATCTTTTAGTTGTTTTAGTGTTAATTTTTTTTTTTTAATTTTCACTACCTTTTTACATTACTTCTGTATTTATATACAATAAAATGTTTTTTAAAACACTGTCATTGTCAAATGGGTTATAATATATATATATATATATATATATATATATATATATATATATATATATATATAAAGGTTTTTTCATGCATCACCGTGATAGGCCCAATAACCGTGTCAGGATATGTATTAGCCCATTCTTTAAAAAAATATAAAGGCTTTTTCACGCATCACCGTGTTAGGCCTAACAACCGTGTTAGTTAAGTTATGGAGTACTCTTTAAAAAAAATATAAAGGTTTTTTCATGCATCACCGTATTAGGCTCAACAACCATGTCAGTTAGGTTATGAGTATTCTTTTAAAAAAATAAATGAAGGTTTTTTTAATGAATCACTGTGTTAAGCCTAACAACCATGTTAGTTAGCTTCTGGAGTATTCTTTAAAAAAATATATAAAATTTTTTTCACACATCACGTGATAGGCCCAACATCCGTGTCAGTTAGGTTATGTAGCCTAGTATTCTATAAAAAAATATAGCTAAAGGTTTTTTCACGCATCACCGTGTTAGGCCTAACAACCGTGTTAGTTAGGATATGTAGCCTAGTATTCTATAAAAAAATATAGCTAAAGGTTTTTTCACGCATCACCGTGTTAGGCCTAACAACCGTGTTAGTTAGGATATGTAGCCTAGTATTCAATAAAAAAATATAGCTAAAGGTTTTTTCACGCATCACCGTATTAGGCCTAACAACCGTGTCAGGATATGTAGTCTAGTATTCTTTAAAAAAATATAGCTAAAGGTTTTTTCATGCATCATCGTGATAGGCCTAAAAACCGTGTCAGTTAGGTTATGCAGTATTCTTTTAAAAAATGGGTTTCTTATTACACAAAACCCGTGTTAGACGTATTTTTCTTGTTTTACCGATCTACAACACGTTACCGATTTTTGCCAATAGCAATTTTGAGGTTATATTTTTCACTTTTATTTTCGATTTTTATTGTACTTCTCGTGCTTTCATATTTTGGATTCTTGTTTTTGGGCACATAATAAAGCATTTTAGTAACAAAAATATCGAAAAATCCAGGATATGCTACACTGCATATTTACCATTTTTTTCATATAATGTAATTACACAAATATTGGCACAGTAATATTTGTAATTAATTACAAATACACAGTAATTGTAATATTACAAATTACAATTGGCACTCTGCGTAGGGATTTTTTTACATTTAATATTGAAAATTCAACACAAAGTAACAAATTAGTCAGTTTTGAAAAAATTTCAACTAAAATTATTGAAAATGTTACATTAAAAGCAATAATTTTGCAATAAATAAAACACAGATTAATATTTGTAAAATTGGATTAGATCTATGTCCATCTCTGGTGCCTAAATATCATGTTCAGTAAACAGTAATTAAACCTAACTACAGTTAACACATGTTACAAAACTAAATACTAATAGTTATTTTGGGCTGGGTAAGTAGTATAATGATGTTTTTTTAAAACGGGAATAGGCCTATGTGTATCTCAGATACTTAAACCATATTCGTACCAAATTTCATCTCAATTGGACCAGTGGTTAAAGCGTGATTGAATAACAAACAAACAAACACACAAACTTTCAGAAATATAATATGAATTAGATATATATATAGTGGAGTTCACCACGTTTGATTTAAAGGCGACAATTTTTATGCATACAATATGTTATGTATTATAAATTAAATATATAATTATTACCAACAATTTTTAATATTTTTTTACATCATGAACATGTTAGTATATGACTAAATCTATTGATAACCCCCAGGTAAATAAGTTTTAATAAATAAATACTTGAACTACCTTAGACATATATAATTTACTCTAGTTATAGTAAAAGATTAGCTGTTATTATATAATTAAAATTATATTAATTTGTAACGATTAGCTTATTTCACAGAACAGCTTATAGGTTATAATAGGTTTTAGGTTATGTAGTATAAAAAGTTACAATGTGTTCTTTAATTAAGGAAAAATACCGAAACCAAAGCAAGTCAATGTTTTCATACAACACTGTTATCAAAAAGGAGGAAGAAAAGAAAGAGGCAGAAATAAAGAGATAGTATTCATTTGTTTGTTCATCACATATTTCCATTACATCTAGAAATATTTTACTAAGTTTTATGTTGTTACACAATTTGGATAATGTATGATTTGATTCTAAAGGGTTCTACGATAATTGGTAATTGTTTTTTGGTAGTTTGATTGTCATGTCATGTTGATCATGTCATGTTAAGTCATGTAGTGTAAGAGTAGGATCGAATTCTGCCTCTGTTGGGGTTTTTATATGTTAGTTAAGAGGCAAGAAGGGTACACATGAAATAAATGGTAATTGCTGTAGATGGAAGGTGTGAAGGTTGGTTAAAATCACTGCTTAAAAAGAACAGTTTTTTTAAAAATTTACTATCATAATTTTTTTTAAAATGTAAAAAGTTTTCTATAACAATTAGTGATACCTTAACATCTACTTCAAAATCATATTAACATAATTCTAAAGTTATTCTCAAAGTTACATTTATTGATGCGTTTCCGATTATCTCCATTTTCAAAAGTTTTAGTACATTCATTGTTTCAAAACTTTATGACATTCATTGTTTTAAATTGCTGAACTATTTCCTCATTTAGCTCCAGTACCATTTTATCAGCTGCTAGCTTGTTCTTGATTGGTTCTTCCTACACTAATCCTTTCCTCTTCTTTTTAGTAAACGTTTTCAATTTTTTTAAAATAATGTATGCTTGTGAATTCATTTGTTTGTAATAGTTTGGGTGTAATTTATTTTAGTAGTGCTGCTTTTGATAAACATTCTCAAATTTTTAAAATGTTTAATTTTGAATTTTGTTGTTATTTTTACAGTTTTTTTCATTTATACATGAAATACATATTTATATTATAATTTTTATTTAAATTAAAACAATTAATATTTTTTATTTGTATTTATGTTAATTATTTATCTTATATTGTTATTCATAATAATGAAAAAAAATAATCGGACAAGTATCATCTAAATCAATATATTAAAATTAAAGGTGAAAATGTATACCGAAAAGCAAAGGCAAGGTGGCAGTTTAAAGAGTGTGTTGGTAGGAACTAATCAAGAATTAGCTAGTAATTGATGAACCAGTATTGGAGAAGAAAGGGAACGTTAGGAATATATAAGCGTTAGGAATACATTCATGAAGAATCAGTACAAAAAATGTTTTTAAAAAGCATAATGATAACATGTAGAGAAAATTATAATTTAATTAGATTTAAAAATTTATAAATTTGGAGTCATTGAAAATAAAAAATTCCAGATATTTTATAAAAGTTAAAAAAGGAGTTACAGTAAATTTGTATCAAATTTTGCATTTGCAAAAGAAAAGTTACATACATGTAAATGATCTAATGTATTAAGTGCTACCTTAAACTTCGGGTAATTTGAATCCTGCACGCAAACTGTGTGTGCTATGACCTGCTGCCATGATTACTGTAGGCAAACAGAACTGACAATGAGAGGTGGGTTTTTGAATTTGGTGTTTTTGTGTAATGTTGTGTTTTAATGTTGCTGCAATTTTTTAAACTTGTATATAATGACAGAGTTTAAGGAGCAAAGAACCTACATTAAATTTCACTTCAGGCTTTAAAAACCTGCTGTGGAAACCCATTGCATGCTTGTGGAAGCATTTAGGGTCAATACTATGAGTCAAAGTAAAGCATTTTCGTGGTACAAATGCGAGAAGCTATTGTTGAAGATTATAGACAATCAGTCCATAATATTTGTATGATTGTAGAAATGTTGTACAGGTTTAAGCAATGCATCTTGTCAGACAATTTGGGCATGAGACGCATTATTCCAAAATTTGTACCAAGACTACTGAGCAGCAACCAAAAAGATCATCACATAGCTGTCTACATTGAATTAAAAATTCCAGTAAGAGGTGTCCGCAACTTCATCTCCGTTGTTGTAACCAGTGATGAGACATAGGTCTTCAGTTGTGACCCTGAAACTAACCAGCAGTCATCATAGTGGAAGTCACCTTCTTCACCACTGCCCTAAAAAGCATGTAAAGTTCAATGCAATTTGAAGTCAATGTTGATTTTTTTCTTTTTTTTATTCACAAGGAGTTAATCGCCTTCCTAGTTCCTTCCAGTTTGTTCAAACTGCCAATGGAAAGTTTTATTGTTATGTTTTGAAGCAACTATGTGAGATCATTAGTCATAAACATTCATAATTGTGAGAAAACAAGAGCTAGGTTCTTCACCATGACAATACACCTGCACACACAGTGCTAGTTGTTTAGGAATTTTTTGGCTTCCAAAAATACTGTAGTGATTCCCCATCCGCTTTCATCACCTGACCTCACTCCATGTCACTTCTAAGTTCCCCAAAATAAAGTTGAAATTGAAACGCCATTATTTTGACACTATGAAGGAGATCCAGGCAGAATTGCAAGATGTACTTCGAATACTTAATCTTGCTGACTTCCAGGGAAAATCATGGAAAAAATTCTGAATCACTGTATCCATGCCCAAGGGGACTATTTTGAAGGGAATGGTGGAAAGAAGGAGTTATGGTAAGCAATTTTATTTTAATGAGAGAATTCCCTGAACTTTTGGGTAGCACCTCATACTTTACTAAAAAAATTATACTGATTTATTAAGGTCATGTGTTTACATTCTTTGAGAAAAGTACAGTATCATACTTTGTTTTGTAGTTCAACTATAATATTGGTGAATTTAGAAATTTGCAGTATTGATAATGAAGGAGGATTGTGCGATTGGTTTGACAACAGTTCTGTACTACTAGTTCGAATGCAACTGGGACTTGTAGATTGTGTACATTAAATTAAAGTAGATGGGTTTTAATTTATTTTGTATATATTAAAACCCATCTATCTGAATTTATTTGGATCAAACACACTTTGGATAAATTTTAAAAAAATCAGTTTTTGGATAACTATTATAAAAATGAATACAAAAATGCAGTTTTTCACCATATTTGTGTTTATAGGAAAAAAAATAATTTGGCAACTATTGAAAAATCTCCAATTCTAAGGACAGAGGCGAAGTTGCCCTGTACACTAAAAAGTACATTTTTATGCCTCATGAACATTTCATTAGTTTGTTTTTTCTCCACTAATATACTACAAAATTAAAAAATTACTGAGTTGTCCCTATACATTTGATTATCCTATATATAATAAAGTCTTGTCTGCTATTATTAACCTTTTATACAACATTGTTGTATTACTATGCTGTTCTTTTTTCTTGGAATATGCATTGGTCAAGAGATGTGAAGTTACTAAATGTCTTGAGGTGGTTGTTTCTTTTTTTTATCTGCATTTATCTGCGGCTTAAGTTCTAGTTTTTATGTTTTAAGTTAAGCACTTACAAATGAGAGTTGATCAACACACACTCAGTCTGTCGCATATTATTTTCTTTATTCACAAATAATAATAAATGTTCAAATACAAAATAACATACCATACGAAGGTTAAATGTTAGCTGTAAATGATGATAGCTAAATGATATCTGTCACTTTTGCTTTTACACCTTCAGAGCTGTTGAAATGTCAGGCAAGTAGGGTGGGTGGTCCGAGGGGTGTCCAGGTGTTATGCTTGGGCAAAAACATCTCGATGGACAATCTATTGTGAGCTGGAATATTGTTGTGATGAACAATCGGTGATCTTATTGTTCCACCAATTAGGCCATTTTCTTTGTACTCGCTCATATAGAGTACTCAGAATGCTAATTTAATTTTGATTTACTGTTTGTTCTGTAGGTACCCAAATAATGTACATAATCCCTTTGATGTAAAAAAACAATCATCATGGCCTTTTTTTTTGTCATCCATGCTTTTTTTTGGTGTGGCGAGTTGTATGATTTCTATTGCATTGATTGTTGTTTTGTTTCTGGGTCATAAGTAAAAAAAAACCATGATTCATTGCAAGTAATTACATTTTCTAAGAAGCTAAGATCACTTTTGATTTTTCTAGGATGCCGAAATAAATGTTTCTTTGGCATTCCCTCTGTTTAACTAAGACACTTTGGGACTAGATTGAAACACACTGGTTCATATTGAAACTTTGTTGAAGAATTTGTCTAAAACTACCTTTATTGATTTCCCATAAACTCAGATGCTGAGATTATCAAGGAGTGATCTTGTTGAACAAGGTTATCACCTTTTTCAATGTTAACATTGGTTTTTGATACAGATGGTGTGCCAGAGCGTGAATCATCACTGTACACTTTTTGTAAAATTAAAAAGTTTTCAGTTGCAGATTTTTCAAGTTAAAAAAGACATTGTTATTTATTTGTTGTTCTTTCTGAATACTTAACATTTTCCAACACAGTATCAAAACATCAACCATTTTTAACTAATGCTGTACACGAATTGTGTGCGAGAGCAAGACAAAACTTGAGTAAAAGGTGTAGAAGTCACCTTTATCAGCCACATGACCTTCAGCCTTATCAAAATTGTTTTGTCACTATAGCAATAACAGTTTGATTTCTTCTAGCCACACCTCATAAATTATTTATTATATTTATTACAAAAACAGGGCATTCAATACAACAAGTGGAATTATGAAGATGTGCTGAATTATAACTAAACCTTTTTGTTTTTAATTTGTTTTGAACAAACAGAAATTTTAGAAGTACAATTGTAGGTTAAATTGTATTATGCTTACTTAATATAATGAGTAGCAAACACATTACACACACTTTCTCTTATTTAATTATTTCCACTAAGAAGCTATTGACGAAAAAGCAAAAAAATCAGTGTAATTTATTAAAATCAGTTTGTCAGACTTGTTCATGTACGAGAAGTGTTCAGAAAGTAACGAGAATTTTAATTTTTTGAACAAAATATTTATTTATTCTTCTACATTGATGTTGTCGCCTTCAAAATAGTCCCCATTGGAGATTATGCACTTGTGCCAGCGCTTCTTCCAATCCTCGAAACACTTCTCAAACTCAATCTTTGAGATAGCCTTTAGTTTTTTCAGTGATGCGCTTTTAATGTCATCTACGGCTGTAAAACAATGGCCCTTTAAGGTTCTCTTTATTTTTGGGAATATGAAAAAGTCACACGGAGCCATGTCTGGTGAATATGGAGGCCATATTATTCTTTTCAACATACTTACTTAATTGTTGCCCTGCTAAGCATTTAAAGTTACAAATTTATAGTTTTTTTATTATAAATTAGATAATAAACTAATGATAATGATACATATTATCATACAACACATACTGTATCCATAAAGCTATATGGAAGTACAAAACGGTATTTACATCATTACAGTACCGTTTTTGGCCAAAAATTCAGGAACAAGCAATGAAATGTGCTTTTTTCAGATTGCAATGAAATGTGATCCGGGCGTTTTTTTCAGATTGCTTCACGCAAACAGCGTTGAACTTGTACATAGTACTCCTTATTGACCGTTTCACCTGGTGGCAGGAATTCATGATGCACTATGCCATTAATATCGAAGAACACAGTGAGCATAACCTTCACATTCGACTGCACTTGTCGAACCTTTTTCGATCTTGGCGAGCCAGAATGCCTCCACTGGGATGACTTACTTTCGACATCATATCCATAAACCCATGTTTCGTCATCTGTTATAATATGTTTCAGTAATTATGCATCGTCGTTGACTTCGTTTAGTGACTCCTGAGCAACTTCCATTTGCTGCTGTTTTTGTTCAAAATCCAACAATTTTTGGAACGAATTTTGCTGCCACGTGTTTCATACACAACACATTGGAAACAATGTCATGACATGATCCAATCGATTTGCCAACATCATCAGCGACCTCTCTAATTGTAATTCGGCGATTGTTCATAACCATTTCTTTAACTTTTTCCACGTTTTCATCAGTTGTTGATGTGCTGGGGCGTCCAGGGCGTTTATCATCTTCAATATCTTCACGGCCTTCTTGGAAACGCTTATACCACTCGTAAACTCTTGCTTTACTATAGCAGACTCACCATAGACCTTTGGTAACATTTCACACATTTTGTTCCATTTTTTACACAAAGTTTGATACAAATTCTTTGATCCATTTCTTTTAACAAACGAAAATCGCCAAGCTCATAAAAACACGTCTTCCTTAGTGGCTGTCACAGACAAAGTCAACAATGAAAACAGTTGAAAATTTTATCATATTTCAAGGGCATGTATACCAACATAATATAAAAAAAATGTTTGACAATCGGACTCTCCAAGCCTGCGAAATTCAAAAATTCTCGTTACTTTCTGAATACACCTCGTATATAAAGATTCATTTATGATTTTAATTCTCCAATTTATAATTTCCTACAGGTTTTGACTATAGGTTACGCTTGTTCACTTCAAAACCTCATCGTCATCTCATCTTTGTGCAAAGGATGGTAGTATTAGAAACTAGCTTAAAAACAACATTTGTAAGTATTGTATACTATATATTATTAAATGTTATTTTATTGTACTTCGGAAAATAAAGAATGATTTACATGTAGAAAGTGGAATTAGTTATTACTACAGGTCATTAGAGTTTACAAATAACATTAGAAATGCAGATTTTTAAGAATAATTAAAATCTGTAGGTTTATCCATAATTCTTGAAGTACTATACCATGCAGTATGGAATTTGGAATAGCATACAACTGAATTTGGTTATAACAAGCTCATTTGTTATGAAAACTCTGTAATAATGAGCAAAATACCAGTATTTGTTTGATAATCTCTGTAATATAAATTAACTTTTAATGATATAAGAATGCATTTTAGACTTAGTTATAATAAGCACATAAATTTTTGGAAATTATACAAAATACATATGTTAATTTGTGTAAACAAGATAAAGTAACTAACTACATAATATCTTTACACTGGGGAAATTCCATTTTCATGTATGAGGCTTATAATTTATATGTAGAATATGACGGACATTAGTGGATTTTTATCTTAGGCTTGTTCTTGTGTTCAGTTTTGAAGCAACAAAACGTTTGTAGCGACATCTTTAGTGTAACTGTTACAAACGCTAGTAAAGTTATTAATACTGGTTTTTGTTTGCCAATTTCCAGGGAAAACTTGGCACAAACAGTTCAATGAAACTTACCCAAACAGTTCCATTATCCATCTAACTCTATAACCCCACCCCAGCAGATAAATTCATTAGTTGTAACTTTCCATTCTTAAATTGTATTAGTGAAAAACAGTGCGGTAAAGTGTATCATCTTATACATAAACATGACTGCATTTTCATTTTATGGTTTTATGCTACAAAACTGTGTACTTTTTTAATCTGAATTCATTTTAATGCATGATGTCAGGTGAGTAATGACGTCAAAATTATTGAAGAACTGAAACAAGACCTAGCGAATAAAGATGATTGTAAAAAACAGATTTTGTATAAGATGCTCTTTTGTTTCAGATTCAGGCAAAATTTTATTAAAATTATTGAAAATTGTTTTTGAAATTTAATTTTTTTATAGGTTTTTTTCCAAAAAGGGCTTGAAAACAATATATTTTTGAAAAATTAAGCCACTTACTTTCCAAATAAACCTGAAATTCATTTTATTTTCTAAGATATATTCTTAACACAACATGTATCATTATATTCTTCAAGTGAAGTTTATGTTTAATTATAGTCTGAACGTAAAGTTTCAAGAAAGTCTTGAATCATAAATAACAAAGTTGCGAAACACTTGTTACTCCATTTATCATAATTTTGAATAGTGTATAACATGTCACCACCAAGCTCTTCTCTGTAAGAAACAAAATTCCATGATATCTATCAAAATCAGAGGAGAAAGGGAAGGGGTAAACGTCATTGATGATTCATATCAGTGAGCTCACACTGATGTCATTAGTTCTATTCTGTATCTCTACTATTGTAGTGGTGTAGACTAAACAGTTAAACATACATTTTATCTTAAAAACTATTCCTTTCATCAGAATGACAGATGTAGTAATTCTTATAACACTTACTTACAAACTAGCAACTTTCTTATCTACTGGATAGCAACTTCCATTCCACTCTGACTTTTCCACAAAGGAAGCGTTGCCATAAAACGTAGGAAGCAACCAAAGGAAAGGGAACTTTGAAAGTATAATAATGCCCAAGTCACACAATACATTGTTTTGTATAATGTCCAATAATCATTGGACAAGTACACTCATTAATTTGTACAAATGGTTACAATACTGTAAATGTAACATTTTTTATAAAATCAAAAGCTCAAAATACATAGAACCTAGAACTACCACAACTCTATTGTACTTATATAACGAGAAAGTAAAAAGGGTATTCATTTAAATAACAAACTGTATTTTTCACAATAACTGCCACATATAATTCCAGTGAACTTACACATATAATCAACATAATAAATAAACATTTAATAACATTTAAAATAACAAATTCAAAAGTCTCAAGAGTGTATCATAAATTTTCCTGAATGGAATCTAAATTTTCTCTTTAAACAAGGAAATATACAACAATAATTTTTATCCACAGACATTTACAAAGAAAGCTACATAAAACGCCAAATGAAACTAAGGAAGTTA
Source organism: Callitettix versicolor (assembly GCA_022606455.1). Classification (NCBI taxonomy): domain Eukaryota; kingdom Metazoa; phylum Arthropoda; class Insecta; order Hemiptera; family Cercopidae; genus Callitettix; species Callitettix versicolor. Next base: position 43,551,946 of record CM040183.1, on the reverse strand, counting down.
AGTACAATTGTCATAAAATAGAATAATAGTAATTAAGAATATTATTACAAACCAAAATAATAATACTAAAAAAAATTAAATAAATTTGAGGCTGTATTTTACTAATAAATTTTAACATCGTTAAGATTATAATTTAAAAAAAGTGGGAACTACTTTAATTATTTTTTAAAATCATGTATTGAAACTATTAAAACAAACATAAATAAACATAAAAAATTGTTATTACTTAATCTAAAAATTAAATTATATAAATAATAAAGCTAATCTAAATTTTAAAACAAAATTTGGTATTATGGTACAAAAAATCATGCATAAACTTAGCTAATTTTTCTTTTTCGTTATGCTGTTGTGTTAGTAATAAATTTCAGTTGGACTTGACATAAATTTTAAACCTAAATGTTTTTAAATCAGGGTTTAAAATTAAAGTGTTATATTTTTATCACATCTTACATTTACGGGCATTATTACTGCACTAAAAAAAAAAAACAAAGCCAAGAATCAAAAGCAAAATTAATAATCATATATGATCACTTCTTACGAAAGCAATCTAGAAGCAACTATCAAGCATTGCTTCTTAAATTACTCCCTGAAGTTGTATGAGCAAAAGTATAACAAATTATATTACCTAGTGTAACAATGTTGTTGTGTGAAGTTTCTTTAAGTCTTTATCTAAATTGTTAGCTCTACCTATTTACTAAATCCTTTGGCCTTTGAAACAGGATTTAAGAAAACCTTTAATTTTGAATAAAACAAAATTAAAATGATTTTATGAATTAAAAGTCAGTTTTAGGCAGTGTTTAATACAAATGTACAGCTCAGTTAAAATTGTTTGCCTGTATTACATTTACCATTATCAATTATATTAGGTTGTACAACAAGGTTACTTATAATATGGCCAGGTGTTAAAATTTCTTTTTCTAAACAGTTATTGTTGTCTTTGTTTACATAAATTAAAAATCAGTAAATGTAGGCGTCTTAGCGGGTAAGAACACTACTGGCCTATAGTAATCCATCTTTGTACTCCACCCACGAGGAGCTGTGTTGTAATTGTTGAGAGAATTGTAATCTGTTGGACGATATACTGGTGGAGGTGGCGGAGGAATTGTTGGAGCAGCATCTGAAACAAAACAACGTTTAGTAATTAATTCCAACAATTCGATACAATTAAAGTAATATTAATAACTTCAGTCTAAAGTTAAGGAATGTTAAAACAATGCAAATTTAAAGTACAATACTAATTATAATTATTACTATTTATCCAGACATTTGCCACCATTGGTGTGTATAAAAGAATTCATACTCTTGAAATAACTTGCATTGTTTCATACTCACAAATGATGGCAAATATCAAAAATAAACAGTAATAATAACATAAATATTCTATCATTAAGGAGTAATTTTAAAAACAGGATGTTAATTAATTGTAACATTGTTTCTTCAGTATTTTAGGTTCAATATTGAGTTTAGACAATTTTGTATGGGACCATAATATATAAATTTCATAACAATAGGATAATTAGAACAGGTGGTCAATTATTGTAAAAATATTGACAAACAAAAACGGAACAAAAATGTTTTGTTCTAAAACAAATTTCATTACACAAATTTTTAATTTTCACAATAAATTTTCCTATTAAAAATTAACACAGAGCAGCTTCTCTTCTCTTACAAAGAAATTACAAGTTATCTTATAGGTGCCAAAAAAGTACATCCATTTAAAAAGGTTTTGTCTCAAATAATTAATGGTTCCATTTTAGGTTATTCACACAGTTTACCAGGCCTGTTTTTAGCTTACATTAAAGATTTTCATCTCTTTATTAATTACCCACGTATAAAATATTTGATCATATAGGACCTAACTATTAATAATTGATATATTAACGCTTTTCATGACTATATAGAATCAAACCATAAAAGAAAAATACATTATATAATATATAATCCTAATGATTGCTAAAATTACAATAGTAAGTTTATGAGGTACTGTTTTCAAAATGTACTTGTCAGCAATAAGTAAAACAGATGTATTTAATATTTATAAGAATAATCGCAAATAATGCAAGCAGGTGATTAATGTAAGTAAATAAAGTAAACCCTCTCGTAATCCAGTCTCACGTGACATCAGTTTAAAGTGTTGGATTATGAAAAATCCTAATATCAAGGTTAGCTTTTAGATATTTTTCAAATTTATAGTAATAAGGCAATATGGCTTAGAAAATACACTGACTTATTGCAGAATTGTTTCCGCTGTTCTGTTATTTATATTACTCTAAATTACACTTAGGCAGCAGTTTACATTTTCAAACAGAAGAGCAAAGTAAAGTACAGTTGGGCAGTTTTAACCCTTCCCCCTCCCAGGAACCTTAAGAGGAATATTGTTAATCGACTGAAGTGTTCTGAATTAATTGCTACCCTCTCTCTACCAATGTGATCTTGGTATATTGCCCTTCACTGGTTCACTCTCTTTGCTTCAACTGCCTAGTTATACTTGTCAAAGAGAAGCTAAGCACAAAGTAATATTTTTCATGGCCACAAATTAAACTCCACTTTTTGTTTGAGTCAGGTAGTATAATGACTTCATTATAATTTAAATATTTTTTATTCAACTTATTTATATATTTAATTTTAAACAAATAAATATTAAATGTAAAAAATGTTAGTAGTGGGTTTCATAAGCATTGAGCCATTATGCAATAAAACTATCATTTGATTGTTAAACTAATTCACTTCAATATTACTAATAATCAGTATACAGTAACCATGATGCTTTTTACATGTTGTTCATACTATCGTGAGTTTATATTTTTCCCTCACAAAAATATGCTAGGTCCGCCTAAGTTTCACTTTAAAATTCAATTCCAGAAATTAATTCTCCTTTTTCCTTTTGTCATTAATTCTTAGAAGTATTGTGTTGAAACGCCTTTTTTTGAAGATTGTAACAATATTGTTCTATTATGATACTTTAAAATAATATAAATAATTATTTCATTCACAGTTTAAACCAAATGTTTCACTGCTCTTTGGACAAAAACCATTGGTAAAGAAACATTCTTACAGTAGTGTTCAGAGACTGGATCTACAGGTATAAGAGGATTTACTGTAAATATGACACACTTTATTAGTTCATTACATATAATGGAATGGAACTTCAGTAATTTAAATCTATATTCTTCCTGTTAGTGGACTAAATTCATGCAAAAACCTTATTCATACAAAAACAGCATTCAAATTTAACAAAACAGTTTACACCTTATAGGATTTTTAAGGGAAATGATACCATGTCCATGAATAAAACTTTATTGGTCATGCTTTTGTCTTTCAATTTAGAGTAAATCCCATTCCACTCACAAGTCGCCGGTGGTTGTTGCTGCACTTTCCCAGATTTTTGGATCTCTGACCTGGATGATTTTTGTATTGCCTGAGAATCAAGGGACACATTTTGTTGCGACATCGCACAGTTTGTTTGTTGTGTTGTTTGCTTCAATGTGTTTGTAGCATTGGGGTCGTAAAATACTCGTGTTTCTACTTTAGTGTTTGCTACGTAATAGTTTGGATCGGTTGCTGGTTGACTCATAGGTTGTTGAAAGGCTGGTTGTGGTTGTGCAATCGGTGTGAACTGTGAATTGGAAGAATATTTTTGTGACTGCATAAACTGACTGCTTTCGAAATATTCCTGTGAACTTTGTGATTTTTGTGACATCTGCGACTGTTGTAACATTTGTGATTGTTGGAAAGTAGGTACATACTGAGGCTGGACAATTTGTGTTGGTTGATTGTAAGGAAGAGGTTCAGAAACTGGTATAAAAGCTTGTTGAGAATAGGATGCAAACTGGGAAGCTTGTTGGGGCTGGGTTATTTCAGGCTGTGCTACAGGTTGGAAACCATTCTGGTAGCCGTTCCTTATTCCATTAGAAACAGGAAGCTGGTCTTGAACCTGTTTGTAACGCATGATTGGACGAGCACTTTGTTCAAAAGTGCTTATTAAATTCTTAACTGGTTGCTTTTCATATGGCCTTTCAAAATTGTACGTATCTTGCCCTTCAGCCATACTATTTTCCACAGTTTGAACTCCACTGTATTGTTGGTTGAGTTCAGTACTTTGGAACTGTTGTTGTGGCACACTCTGTTTCCTCTCATAAAGGCCCCTGACCTCTGCGTCTGAGCTCTTACTTTGCACATCTTCTAGTCCTATTTCTTGGACCAAAGCGGATGTAGTGACTTTCCCACCTTCAATATATGAAGTAAATTTACTTTCACTTGATTTGCCCTCAGATATTATACATGTGCTTACTGCCATTTTGTTTAAACCTTCTATGTTATCAATACTGTTTTTCTTTTTTGCAGCCATGATGTTTTCAAAATTTATTTGATTACTATTTTCTAAGCTTTTCCTTGATTTAAGCATTTCTTCTTTATTAATTACATTTTCACTTTTGTAAGACTGTTGTTGCTTGGAGCTATAACTAGGTTGATCTGAGGTGTCAGTTTCTCCAAATGGTACTGGGGAGTGAACAAGCAACGTCGAAAACCCTCTAATACCCACCTCTGGGTTGTAAGGTTCTAGTTCTTCAATCATAACTCTTTGTATAATTGGTGCCATTGGAGGTAAAGGGGTTAGAGGTCGATTAGGGTCCAAACTACCACCAACATCTAGAACTTTGGACATTTTTACTCCTTTACTTTGCTGTTCTTTCATTTCAGTTACTTCACGTCCTGCTGTCTGAGAAAAGTTCTTAGTTGTATTCTGTATACGAGATTCCTCTATGTTTTCTAATTCTTCGTCTTCTTTGCTTATCACAACTTTTCTTTGTTTTTCTTTTAAATCTTTTTCTAAATTTTTTATGTCAGTTTCAACAGGTTGTTCTGATTTTATTTCACTTGTGGTGGTTTTTTCAAATTTTGTTTCACTCTTAACTGTTTCTTCTTTGTTGGACTTTGTCTCACTCTGTGTTTCAGAGTTGGCCTCACTTTTAGTTGAAGTTTCTTCCTTCGATATGAGTTCAACGTATTCTTTACCACCTACTGTTTTTATTGGTGGTACAATAGGCTTTGCAGCTTTTATAGTACTGATAAGACCAGGAAGAGGGGACTCAATGCGTACTGGGGGAGGTGCTTCTGTTTGTAAGTTTGCTGTTTCAGTGGCAAGTATAATGTTAGATGAAGCTTCGTACTTAATACTGACTGGTGTGCTAGGACGGCCAGCAAAGATTTGGTCCAAGTTAACAGAGCCTGGAATGTTAGTTAAGCATAAAAAGCAAGAAATATCAATTAACACTAATTATATGTACTAATTTTTTAAATAATAATAATTATTTTTTTAGTTAGTAAATTTCAAGGTGTATTTATTTTTTAAATCGTATCACAGTTATTCTTATTCAGTTCGATAATCAGTTTCATAGAACTTGAAACTTTATCATAGTGTTAAAAAATAAAAAAAACAAAATGATTATAACCCACCTGCCAAAAACAAAAAACAACAGTCAATTTAAAAATTTGTTTTTATTAAATTAGTTTTCATTCCATTATTGTAATTATATTTAAGCAGTTCAAGAAGCTTATAAGAAAAAGTATTCATTTATTATATTGATTCATGAAGATTACATAAGTAACAAACAAGTAGACATGGTTTTTGAAATAAAATACTGGAGCAAGTTCTTGCAAAATATCAAATAACACATTTACTGTTTTTAAGTCAATTTTGTCATCTGTTTTGCCTGACTGTGTTTTCTATTTTAAATGTCACTATTGAATTTTAATAACTAAAAAGGAAATAACATATAAATGTTTTTGTATATAAAATAATGTTAAACAATACATTTTAAATAATTATCCTTACATCTAATTTAAAAGGTCAAATTTAAAAACAATATTTTGAGACTGATAAATCTTCGAAAAATTATTCAAATTTATTTTAAGTGACTCCATAGGACGAATTATATTTATATTAGTGTGAAAGTTTCCATAAGAAATTAATAATTATTTGTGTTCAATATAAGTAATTTGAATAACAGCTGTGAGTATATATATCTTGTAATTTAAGTACATACACATACACACATTTTAAATTGTACATTTTTTTAAATGCATTGTAAATACAGTTTTAATTTACATTTAAAAAATGCATAGTTTAAAAATGTATGTGTATGTGCACTTTAAATTAAATTAAACAGCTGTTATTCAAAATACTTACACCGAACACAATCAATTTCTTATGAAAACTTTCACCCTTTATATATATAACTCTTAATATGAACTCAAATCAAGACAAACTTGTAGTTTTCCATTAAATAACTTACAAAAATATTTATGATAATGAATCATGTGCAGTATGTAAAATTAACAAAAAAAAGTTTAAAATTGTATTTTTTTAACTTTTACAAATTTTTTTGTATACCACTTTTTAATTTTTAAACATCTTGTGCAATTTGTATAATATTATTTTTTTTAAGTAATACTTCTTCAACAGTCCTATTGTTAAGTTTGAGACCATTAAAACAAAATACTATGTTTAAAATACATTATAGTTAGACTTTGTAAATGAATGACCATGGATGACTTGAACCTTCACATGCAAATATCTTAGCAATTTAGGAAGCTGAATTTCAGCTTACAGGTAAATTCAAGTTCATAAGTTTACAAATGAATTTTTCTCAAAAATTTCCATTATAGAGTCCAAATTGAAACTATTTTGAAAAACTGATAATTTGTTTATATCAAAATTATTAAAATATTTACAATATATTTATCTAATTAAATAAACTAAGAAAGAACTAAGAATAAACTAATTATTTTAATTAGTAGAGAAGTTTATACTTTTTAGTAGCCTTATAGTGACTGCTCTCTGAAATGATCTTACCAAATGTCTGGACCTGCTGTTGTGATGTAGTTGATGTCCAAGCTGTGGGGGTTTTGGGTTTATACAAATCAGATTGTTCCGTTACTGGCAAGCCTGATACAGTCTGGTAAACAGTTAAAGGAGGTGCTGTTATGTAGGGTGCAAGTGGAGTACTGAGGGGAGGGAGTTCTTGAAATGCTGCGTCTACCGAACCCGTTTCCAGTGCTGCTTCCCAAGGGGACTTTATTAAACGTAATCTTGGCTGAGCAAATCTCTCCTGCACAAAACGTGCACATAAATTATTATTAAAGATTTGGGCTAAAACATCACACAAAATGTCTCTGTTTCAATGATATACAAAAAAAAAAAAAAAAAAAAATGCATAACTTCACTTAGTGCAAGTAAAAAGAATGTATGGTTCAGGAATAAATCAAAACAACTGCAGCACACAGTTACTTGCCTTGCTAACATGGTAAAAGTGAATTTGGTAAAAGTAACAAGGTTAATTAATATATATATATATATATATATATATATATATATATATATATATATATATATATATATACCGTATTTTACAGACTATAAGATGCACCTTAATTTTTTAAGCATTTTAAATAAAAACATTTTTATTGTTAGATTGTAAAGCCACTAAAAAAATTTCTTAGTGTATTTTTATTTTTTCCATTACGAAACTAGCTACAAACAAAAATATTGTACTATTATTGATAACACATATCGCTTTCAATTTGTTCACTGGCACTGTAGACTGCAGTAATGTGTCATAGGCTAGACAGTTCTCTAGGTTTGTGATGGTGGGGTGGGAGGGAGACAGTTTTAATCACCGCAACTCATGTTCGTCGCATCAGTGCACTGCTGTTGCCAGACAGAGATAGGTTTCCCGTAGCATCAAATACATGGCCATTTTTTTGACTGGCAGGAATTTAAAATCAAACACTGGACATTTTTATATTAATTTCAAGTATAAGGTGCACCTGAATTTTAGAGGCAATTTTTTGAAGAAAAAATGTGTTTTATAGTTCGTAAAATACGATATATATGTCCTTTATTAATATATTTTTTATGTTAATCAATTTTTACATTACGAAAACTGTTAATGTTTCACAGACAAAACTGTGATGCAAAATACTGTACTAGAAATTCATTTTTATTTTTGCGATTTTAGTACTCTATTATGCGTTTAATGCCAGCATATTACTATTACTTACTTGTATTTCATTCATTTTCTGGACATTTTCGACTCTCTGTGTGCTACTCTTAAGGTAAGACGGTGGTGGTACCTTAGCTCCAGGACTTACAAGTGATTGACTCTGGCTCTGGTAACTGTTTGATTGGTAACTATTCTGATAACTGTTACTCTGGTAACTCTCTGTGAAACTAGAAGTTGTCTTTACGTTGTTTTCATCCACTACCCACTTCTCTGACTTCTTACGGCGTTTGGCAAATAATTCTGCTCCTGCAAAGACGAGCAATAACACTCTAAACGATACACCTATTAAACAAGCCGAGGCAGCTGATGGGTTTTACAATCCCACTGTACCTCTTGATCATACTACTCACACTCATATACTCGACATGTGCACACACACACACACACATTCATTTACTACTCTACATAGCTTGGCTAACTGTAAAATGTAAAGCAACCCATACTAATGGAGTGAATAACACCAGCCTATAAGCCCTGGGATACCTGACGACCTTCCTGTACAAGTTAACCTTATGTATGCATGCAGGGCTTCGTATGGGCAGATCTCTTTCCATAAGATGGTTTTTAAAACAACATGAGTAAGAATGTAAAATAGAATGAACGGAATCCCACAACACAACAAAAAGTTTAGACAGATGAGCACAACCACAGTGATTAGGGTCAAGAAAAAAAAATTGAAAGGAAATTAGTAGAACAAGCACTTCAGTAATGAACTGGAAAGTCATTGTTTAGAAGTAGAGGGAGTTACCTTGATTCCTCTTCAAATCTTAAACATTTTGAAGAGACTCACAGGCGAGAGCCCAACTGAACATCTCAAGAAGGAGACATAGGTTTTTTATAAAAGGAGAAAATATTTCTACAAAGATAACTGTGAAATATTAACTTTTGAAATTTATTCATTCTTATCTTCCAAAAATATTTTCTAATCTATGATTTTTTTTAAAAAATAATGAACAGTGGAGAAATCTTTAAAACCTTATTTCAGGAAGTTGGTTCATAAAATGTTATTTAGATTTATGAAAACTCAAAACAGTGTGCAAGTAGTTCATAGTTCAACACTAAATAAAATAAAAGTTTGACACAGCTGTTTTGCTGATTTGATGGAAGCAAATTTCTAAAAAGTAACAAAATTTAATAACGTTACTTAATCTGTGTGTAAAATATTCTGACAGTTTAATATCACAATATTAACTTCCTTTATGTTACATTTTATTGAATATTTTATTCCACCCACACAATCATTGTTACAATGTGCATAAATCAGTATTTTAAGGTTCATGTTACCCGATTGCTACTAAGTAATTTTGTCATGTTACTTAGTATTAAATTCAGAAAAAATTTTAAATGTTAGTTTATACAGAATTCAACACTGATTACAAAGGTGAAATTGGAAATTCGAAAATTTAAGAATTATGGGTGGAACAACATTCTATTGGGCGCAAACTTGTTAAAGATATTACAAAAGCCAATTTTAACCATGGTGTATAAGAAACTTACTTATTTATTGTTTCAGAAAATACAGTTATTGTATCACAAACGTCACAATTACAATTATTAATAGTAACAATAATTAATGAGTTGTAAATTTTGGAAAAGTGCAAAATCAAACGAATAATTAAAAATAATACTAATTATTTTAAATCTATACTATTTCTACAACAACTAGTTACTATTGGAAATATCTAACATCAAGTAATATAACTAAAAATTTATTTAAAACTATTTTCTAAAATGATCACATCATGCAATGCAAGCAACATACCACTTTTCACCATTTACAGCTTACGAACCTCCTCAGAGAAGCATGAAATTGACAACAAAAGCTGTTTGAAACTTTTTTTTAATACCATTGCACTCGTAAATGTTTTTTATTTTAACTAGGAGTTTATTCAATAATACCACTCCAATTTTGAATGGTACTTTTATTAACTTACAAAGATTTTGTAGCCTAATCGTTAGCAGGTAAGTAGTCTCCAAATTGGGTACTATCCATATACAGAGTAATATGACACTTTAATGTGATATGCAAGATTGTTTCCATAATATGCAAACTAGGTAGTGTCAATACTCTCGGCTGTCTAAAGGAAGCAAGTCTCCAACTTATTATATTAAACAAAAAAGCCATATTGCTTTTTTTGTAATATAAATAGCCTTTTTAATTGAAACACTGAGGAATCACCCATAATATAATTCCGCAGTGCAGGTGAAAATACATAAGCCCATAACAGGCCGTTAACTTCGTGAAAAGAATTGCAGTATTTTTAATATTTCTAATAACAAAAATACCCGCACAAAGTTTTTTGCGGACAGCTAATATCATGATATTAACTAATAAAATTTGTTGTTTCATAGTGCCTGTAGCTACGTACAAGTGGGCTTGTATGATATCTAGGAAAATCAGATGGTACTGTTATAATTTAAATTTTTGAAAAGCAACCAAATTTCATTTCCTTAATATACAAACATAGACTGTAAAGAAAGTTTGGTGCGATTCTAATATTTTGACTGATCTATCTGTTGTCAGGTCTTGTACAAATTATTACTGACTAAACTAACTGACCAATTTGCTTAAATTCAGCTAAGTGTAGTCAATAAGTACATAAACAAAACGTACGGGAAAGCCGATTTCGAACGAAATTCAGTTTCTAAACATGTTTTTTTAAAGTCATAAACAATTTTTGTTGATTAACAAATTATTCCAAATTTAATCAAATTAGTTCAATTTAATCTCCAGCGATGTACACATGTCAAAGTAAAAACATCTTTTTGGGGGGACTTGATAACGGACAGACGTATCAAAACCAAAAAAGTTGTTTTCCACGATCACAATACTTTACAATTCGTATACTGAAAAAGCAAAAAAAAACTCAAAACACATTGTTGTAAACGTAACTGTGTGCCTTTAAATCCGATACTAAAAATTAGATGTTTTTGAGGAATACGTTTTTTTATACCTATTCGTAATTTTTGTAACTGCTAATTTTTTATAGATTTTTGACTCGTGTTAGGTTTTGTAACTTTTGGACTTACCGTTGGGACAGTAGGAAGAATGTGTTAGCGACATATACATTGGAATATTGGTCTGTTCTTCTATATGACATTCATTACGCCTTCTTTTGTAAACTTATGCAATTGAGGTATACTTTTAAATTAGCCTATATAAGCTTTTCGCTTGTCTTTAACAACCGTCCATCGCCAACGTTAGTTTGAGTGGACATAAAGTGCAGACGTTAAAACAAGAAACACGGGAATGTAATATACACAAGCGTACACACACACACACACACACACACATCAGCAAGTTTGTATGTAGAATACTGTTTAGTTACGATACACAATGTATAAAGATATCAAAATCCTTATAAAAACACTTTTTTGTAAGATTCCCTTTTCTACTTTCTAATTACATCGAACAGCCAAGAAATTTAAACTTTAAACTCCATAACACTACGGATGACAAAGGACTTAGACCTGCAAATCGGATGTACGGTTAACAGTAAGGTTCATAACTACACTTAAACAAAACACAAACAACCAGACAAATATTGTATATCCGATATTTTCTAAAAGGCATCGGGGTTCTAGCGATTTTGTAACTATAGATCGTTATAAATCACCGCTACTGAAGTGGCCAAAACATTTTAAAAATCACTCGGCGAGAGATAATAAATTAACATATAAATCTTAACCAACAAGCCAAATTCCTTGAGAAATTTGTTTTTCTTGTGAAAAGCAAAGTTAAATATTCTTACTTCAAATATCACATTTATCTGTTTAAGAAATACTTAGATAAAGGTTTGTTACTAACAGATATTTCCCGAAACTTACATTGGTAACATTATTACTCTAAACTGCATTCATTTCACGCAAAAAACACGCCCATAAAAATATTACTTTGGGGTTTTTTTATATCAACAAACCATTTTCACAGATAACTAAAATTTATTTAGGATTATTAATTTAAACGTGACCTAATGCTAGTTAGGCTAGTGAAGACGGGTGATTGACGTAGCCAACCTATGTACAGGGTCAAGCGAACTGTCCGTTATCCTACCGACTGAGCTACGACCTTTAGACAGGTTAGGTCCATATTCACGTGATCATTATTACCATGAACTGAGTTCTTAGAGTTCATTATAAAAGTACAACGACGGAATGACACGTTGACGTAGCCAACCTATGTACAGGGTCAAGCGAACTGTCCGTTATCCTACCGACTGAGCTACGACCTTTAGACAGGTTAGGCCCATATTCACGTGATCATTATTACCATGAACTGAGTTCTTAGAGTTCATTATAAAAGTACAACGACGGAATGACACGAAGTGAAAACATTTCTTCAGTCATATTTTTTGTATAACAATTACAGGTTGGAAATTTTTTAAACGATTGCTTAGATTTCATTATGTATTGAGAAAGCAATAATAGGCCTACCGATGAAAAACAAAGTTTTCAGAGTTTTAGAGTAGATCTACTTTAAAAAAACGGTTTTTTTTAACCAGGATATCAAATTACCTTGGGTACCTAGCTGAAATTTTCCATTACTGGATCGATTCCCCATAACACTAACAAATATTAATTAATTATGCACAACTAACATATTATCTCATCTGAATGATGTGGCCACTAAGAACGGAATGGATATTGTGTTTCCCCATGCCTAAATTTACAGTAATTTTAACTTATTAAAGACAAAATATATAACGTTTTGCCAGTTCGAGTACTTGAAAAATGTTCAATGTAGGGAATACTCAAAAGACATTCGGTGAATCACAGCATACAAAATTAAGAGTCAATCATAGTTCAGCGAAAAAATATAGCTAAGAGAAAAATGATTTGAAGTCCGTCTTATGGGAAATCGAATCCAATGACCCATAGGTTCATCCAAGACTTAGGGATGTGATGTGTATACCACCCAAATTATTTGAGGCGCATTCATATAATTTAGTTTTATTCAGTTTAACATTTTACACCCCACCAATAACCTTTACTTTGGCAAGGTCAACTCTAATAACGCAATTATTTCACAATTTGTTTCTACTTTCCGTACAGTTTACCTGAAATGTATACAGAACTTAATGAACGAAGCAGTCGGAGATTAATGGCGTAGGCCTATCACTTTTTACACAGAACTTAGCACATAACCTGAAATTCACACGAAACGATCGGAAGCAGCGCACAAACGGAACTAAACTCAGAATTTGATTGACTAAAAACAAATTGGGTCGAGTCTGGTGATTAGCCAATGTGATTCTAGGCGACCTTAAGCCAGCTCGCTCTAAATATAATGCACTTTAAGTAGCCAATTAATTGTTTGTGTACCTGATGAGTGACACAATAACTGAGCGATGATTTGTGGCGATATATCGGGATTAGGGACCGATGAGTCAAAAACACCGGACACCTCGATTAGTCCATTATCTATTCTACTTTGTTATGAATGAAAAGTCACTCGGCCGCTTTTAAATTGTGTACGATTCACGTTTCACTGCGAGTTTTGTAATTGTAGCTAGCGTAATGGTTGGAGTTTGTTCTAGGCTGTTTGGCACGAAAATGTCACCCCGCTCTTGCAGTAAGCTGGTACATTGTCAGGTAACGATTTTGATAAAACTTTGCTCATATGTAGACTTTGATGTCCAAACAAAACCTATTGCTGTCAACCTGGACAATGCGGTTCAGAAGTTACCGTGGTTCTCAAACTCCGTTAATTAGATGTTGATCAAATTTTTAATACTGACAAAGACTTGAAAAATTTAATTAGTAGTATGGCAAATTTCGAATAAAAAATAACATTTGGGGAGTAAATCGAAAAAATAAAAATAAATTCTGACAGGCGATGGTCTTTTTGTATTTAATTTACTTTTGAAACTTTTTAATATATTTACACTCGATATAAATGACCAGAGTTGAGCAAAATATTTTGCCCCCTTAATTAGTCCCAAATATGCGTACCTATTGTTGGAATTTAGAACGATTTGATTGGATATTGTTTGAATTTCAGAGTGATTGTTTGGTCGATATTTTTCTAACCTGATTTATTTGGAGAAAAACCAAAACGCATATGGTTTTGTTTGGGTACTTAATAAAAGTGTTATTAAAAAAATTAATTAAATGTGAGAAAGTTTGTGTAAGATTTATGTACTATTTATTCAGTAGTAGTAAACATAAGCATTATTATTATAGACTAGGTATTTTATAGAAATATGTTATTCAAGAAAATCCAAGTTTTTTTATGGCGGAAATTTTATGAAATAAACAAAATTTTTTTAGATCTGGTTTACTTTATCAAATGAAGTAAAATAATCGCGGCACACAGCTGTCTCACGACGTTATAGAAGCGAATTTCCGAAAGTACTTTTCTAAATATTATTCTTTTTTAAATTCTGACTTTACCATCATAATCAGAATTAAAATTTACATATTTTTGGATTTAAACTATCAAATTAGATTGAAAATACGAAAACGAGCCCTGACCGCCGTCAAATCAAATTTATTAATTTCAATGGATTTTGAAAATTCAAAACGCTAATGTATGCAGTTTGTAATGCTGGTTACGACAGTTAAATTGGATTTTCAAAAACATTTAGGACATAAGAGTTATGCATTTTTAAAGGTCTTAAATAACCACCATCTTGAAACTTTTGAAACGAATTTTGCTGGTTAACGAATATGTCCAAGCTATTATCATATTCGATTTTTGTGTCAAGTTTGAATCAATCGGACCAAAACTACGAAAGTGATTTCGCTAAAACACACACAAACGCGAACACACGCACGCATGGAACGTATTACACACGCTTGTATTTTGATTTGATTTTGAGTTAAACAGCTTATTATAAAAATGTAAATAGAAGGTACAAAAAACACACAGCAACTTCCCCACACACCATAATCAAGTAGAACATGTATTATGCTTATGTAGTGCCATATAATAGGCTACAAACCGACTCAACAGATTTTGTTCGAGCTAAAAACATACGTGTAGGATTTGTGACTTCATAAAAGTTGTAATACGTACAATGTAAGTTAAAAAAACATCGGCCAATAAATAAAACCTTAAAAAATAGCCTCTAAGACGCAATATTTGGGGGAAATAACGATAAATGTAGCCTTGAGTAACATTTATAATACATAGAGATCTTACTGCATAGGTAATTCTGTGACTGCAAATGGACAACGCTATCTATAAAAAGGGAAATGCACCACATACTTTTAAGTTAGCTTTTAAGACTAAAATTAGGTTAGCCTATTTGTTAATGTGTGAATCATTAATGACATTAATTGAGTGTAAGATAAATTCACGTCACTGCAGCAGTTTATAGATTCAAGGATGGCAAGGAGTAGAAAAAAGAGTTCAGAGCGCTCTGATGTCGGGTTTTGGTACTACGTGCATTTTACCTTTCATTCTTACATCTTGATTTTAACATTAAGTAAGGGCTGTATGTATTATATAGGCCTAAGGCTATTAGTAATATTGTACATTCTATTAGTATGTATTGTAGATGCTGAAACACTATTTTCAGTATATTTTTAATGCTGATTACAATATTGGAAAAAAATTCAATAAAGATAACTTATATAAAGGTTATAAGTTTGAAGGCCGCCATTTTGTACAAACCTTCGCGTATTAAAATCAACGTTTACGTGAACACAGTGTCGTTAGTTTTGGATAAGTTCGAAAGAACACGTAAGCGAAGCAACTGCCCCTATTATTAGCGAATTCCCATTGGAGCGGCCATCATGGTTAACACCCGTCCCAGGACTGTGAGATCTGTAGTCCGATTTGCTTCGAACTTGACACAAAAATCGATAAACATGGACAAGTTAGTTAACTAGCAAAATTCATTTAAAAGTTTCAAAGTAGCGGTCGTTTAAAATCTTTAAAAATTCTTAAGTTTCTTAAATGTTTTTGAAAATTTAATTTCACCACCGTAAACAGCATAAATTAGCATTTCGAATTTTCAAAATCTTTTTGAAATTAAGAAATTAGTTTGACGCGGTCAGCGTTATCTGAAAGTTTAAGATCCCATTATATTCAGATTTTAATGCTGATCGTGATAGTAATAATATTCTTATTATTTCAAGAAGGTAATATATTTTTTTAAAAATACTTTTATAAATCGCTTCTATCACGTCAACGAAACAGCTGCATGTCGCGGTTATTCTACTTGAAACGCCTAATCAGTGTTCAGTAGGTAAAGTAATTTAAATAAAATAGATTGACCAAGGCCAACATTTGTTTGACATTTAAAACATTGTGAAATCACGTAACTTGCCCACGTAAAAATGTTTCCCGGTTACATAATTTGGATGAATGCAGCAACTGTTTCGTAACAGCAACTGCGGTGTTTGGGTCTCACTAAACCAGACCTATAAATAGATTTGGGATATATTGCGTTCGCCATTTTAAAATCGTTTGGCTTTTGTTTGGATAAGTCAATAGATAGTTTGTGCTCAGATTCGTATACGCATGGAAATAAATCAATTAATAAATGTGGAACGCAACTGTGTCGCCAACGTGAGGGAAACTGATTTCCAAAAACTAAAAATATTTGAAAAACTAAATGCAAACTGTAGTGAAAATAAAATGTTATACAATAACTGATTTAGGTAGCGTGGAAAGTTTGTTTACTGAGCTGAATCTGTTAAACAATTTTTAAATTAAAAAAAATACATTTTTAAGTCTGTTCTACACCGTAATCAGCGTTGACACGCGTAAATTATCTTTTTCAAATTTTCAGTTTTATTTAAAATACGAAAAGGAAACCTTACCGCAGTATTTTTATTTGATTGTATAAAAAACTTGTTCAAGTTATTAATTGCCAAAATCATTTTTGTGCCAAGTTTGAATCAAGACAAAATCGCCTTAATGCTAACACTAATTTTTCGATTTAATGTGTAGGCATATATTTTGGATTGTTTAACGATTAATGCTTTGCCACAAATCATTCTAAGTTTTTGAATGATTGACATATAGCGTTAGTTTTTGATATTTGAGTTCAAAAAAATAATCACAGTCCGCTGACGTTAATGGAAGCGAATTTTCAAAAAGTAACAATATTAAAACAAAGTTTTTTATCGTACTTTTTTAATTCTGACTTTACCATCATAATCAGCCTTTAAATATGCGTAAATAAACATTTTAAATTTTTAATGGAAGTTCTGACCTATTCAGATTTTAACGCTGATCATAATGGTTAAATTATATTTTCAAAATGGAAAAATAAAAAATCTGTGAATTTTTAAACAATTTAAGTGGCTGAAATTTTGTAACAGTTATCACCAAAATCGATTTTATAAACACACGCACGCGCGAGCGCACACACAAATTTTAACAACAAAAGTGATCTAATCGGCGCTCTTTTAAATATCCCGAGTCTAGGGCTTCGTTTGGAAATTTGCTAATAAAATCATACATTTTAAAGAAGCATGGCCTATAGATTAAACAAGCTTCGTTAAAGAAATACCGGTCAATTTACTTATATTTTTCTCAGTAATGCAATGCAAGTACATCGAGAGCATGATTTAAAAAATGTTACTTATGAGACATAATTTCAGGTTTCTTACCTTTCCCTCGTGGAGAGTTCAAATCTCTGACCAAGTCGAAACAAACTTCAGGGCTTAGCGCAGGTTCAATATTGTATCCTTGTTTCCTGAGCGTCGTCAGGTCCTGTACTTGTCCACGAGGGTCCATCACTAACTTCAAGATAGGTTTAGACGTTTCCTGAAAAATAAAAGTTTAATGGGCGCAATTTCTGATAAAAAACACCTTTTTTTAGCGAGAATTAAAAAAGGCCTCGTGCAGTAAAAGAGGTCCAGCTAGATTCACTGTAAGCGATGCTGTTTGGCTGAACAGGGATCTGAGGAGAGTGACGGGATTTCTGATGGGATCGCTGGACATTCCGCACTCATCTACACATATTGGTTTTCACATGACAATCAAGCTTTTTGTTTACGAAATGTGGTTGAGTTGAAACAGATCAGCGAATAACTTTTGGCTGTTTAGCTTTGAGCAGAAAACGATTTTAATCCCGACTTTGAAGGCACTCTATAGAGTGGGGGGATTGTATTGGGAAGGTTGAATCTGTGAACGAGGGCGCATAATAAGCTGAGTAGTAAAACCAGGATTGTCGTAGGCCTAATCCCCTGAAAAAAGACTAAATTAAATCTGTCTGCGTTAATTTGAATCTACTTTTTAATAAAGGCCTTAATCCATCTTACTGTTTTAATTTTAAAAATACATTTTGTCTGTCCACACTTTTCACGATTGTAAAGTCAGTCTTTTTAACTCATCGCTCTCTGCAGTCTTCGGCCGCCAATCTACGGTTTTTAACAATTCATAACGCTATCTAACATACGATATAACTATCAAATATGTATTTAATTAAGACACAATTAATTACAATAATCGCTTAGTTGTTTGTAGGTTATTCTCAAATAAGAAAATATTTCATTATTAACTCCCGTGTTGAACCGGATATTCGTTGTATGGCAATATACATAACCTCAATTTAAATAGTATTACCAAAGGAACAACTGTGATGAGAAATCAGCTGTTTAAGAGAATATTCCCCCTCTCTTTTCCACATCGTCATAATTTACAAATACTTTTTCCTTTGCATATTAAACATTTTGGTTTCGTATTTATTAAAAACCGGTTTTAATAATTAATTATAGATGATTATCAAACATTTCTTGAAAAGAGGACGTATAAATACCCAAAAAATTGTATATTTTTTCTATTTTTTGAAATGTCTTAAAATTTTAACTCAGAAATAAATAAAAACACTAAACACGTTATTATTTATAAGTAAACATTTCTCTTAACCGTTATACCTGTGGCTGTGGGAAAGGCGGAGGCAGCTTATCCTCAGCTGCTGCAGGAGTGTTGATAACACTGTTCATTCCTCCCAAGCTTTGTCCTTCGCCTGAAAATGTAAAGTTGTCAAAAAACACTACTTTTTTTGATAACCAACAAGTAATTTTATCATACAAAAATTTGTTTTATTTTAAGAAAAGACAGTTCAGGAAATTTCCAAATGTTTGCTTGAACCTTAAACTTTTTTAATTTTAAATTTGGTTCACTGACTTGGGTCATGAATCTTCATGGTTTCATATAATACAAGAAAAACGTTTGTATTTACAAAAATCTTAAAATCGTGAGAAAGTAAAAAGAAATCATTGCAATAATAATTTATTTGCAGTTTTTATCAATATACTGAGAAAACATTCCGTATTTTATGGACAGAATCAAACATTTATGTGATTAAAAAAATCGTATGTTTTATTGTGTAATATATATGGTAATAATAATGATAAAAGTAATAATAATAATAAAAACACTAAACGTATTAATAATTAATAACAGTTAATAATATTATTAATATAATATTATTATAATTAATATTATTATTATTAATAATATTAATATTATTAATAATAATTAATAATAGACATGTGTCTATACCAACTGATCACTTCGGTAATAAAATAATTCCATCCAACTGGAAGCTTCCTTATACAGCGTAAAAGTTGCATCACCACCCAGTAATAACAACAATCGAATACAACTGGGGAAAAATCGAAGACGCCAATTTTTGATCAAGGATTGCATTTTATACAAAAAACCTTTGAGAATAAATACAAGATAAAAAGTGCCCAGACTTCAGTGAAGCCTACTTTGAAGCTATTGATGGGGTTTCCTACAGATACAAAGACCAAAACACCACTTCATTCGCACGTATGAACTAATATGAAAGAAGCTATTTTTATTTTTACATCACCGGCAACTGTTGTAATCTGCGTAAAAAGATTTTGATAGTCTATGGAAACAGATGTGTTTGAGGACCTGCGATTGTTATTTATTTATACAGCGCAAATGAATCATACACAACATGTATTCTGTTAATTTAACATTAATTTCATTTATTTTTTTTAAACAATTTGTGTTTATTTAATACAATTGTTTGTGAAGTTTCAGTGTCGTGTTATTTTGACCGCATTTTATGTTTTTTTTTACCGAAACACCAGTATTTTATATTAGCAAATAGCAAATTAAAAATAAATCACACTGATTTTTAAATGAATCAAGTTACCATTTTTGTAAACAGCTTACCTTCATGGACCCATTTGACAGAACGCTTCTTCCTATTGACATACATAGACTGTCCTTTGCTCTGGCGGTTGCTTATGTCGCTCAATGAAGACGATATTTTCCTTGCAAGGTCTACCTGTTCTTCCATTGTCGGATGATTCTCTGCGTAAAAACTCGATGACGCAAACATTTTTCTATCTGCAAATGACAAAAATAGTTTTTTGGAAGGAAACAAGAAAACACAAAATCTGTTAATGTTCTCACAGCTGATCAGTTTCCATTTTTCGGTTGATACCAACCAATTTGGTTAACAAGAAACTTCTATTTGGTTAACAAGAAATAACTATTATTTTCTGTGCAAGTGCGTATGGATATTGTAGAAACTATTGTAAACAAGATAGGGAAAAGATGTTCTTGTCTTACTTTTGGAAATTTATAAAGACTGTCTTGTAGTAAACTGAGGCAACCACGAGTTAATTAACTGAAGGCTGAGTAAAACTGGACAAATTTTTAAGTAAATTTGTGTTTCGAATAAAGACAACTTTATAATAATACGCTTGTTATTATAAAATTAGGTAACAAAAGTAATATGATATTATTTGTAAAGTTGTTTACTATAAAGTTGTAAAGTTGTAAAGTTGTAAAGTTGTTTACTGTAAAGTTGTAAAGTTGTTATTATTTGTAAACAGTTTGTTTTTCGATTATGCTCAGACATAAAGTATGGAAGCAAGGACTCATTGTTAAGTTAAGCAAATCTACTTCATATTGCTTTTTTCCTTTTTTTTTTTTGGTGTTTAACGTCCGACTATTGTGCACACTTGGGCTAATGCAGACGATGGGATGATTTATAGCGAATGAAAATGCCAAGCCCTCGCCGGGAATCGAACCCGGGTCCTCGGGGTGAAAGCCTAGTACGCTATCCACTAGGCCACCGAGGCGGTATCTTACCTTAGAAGTCGCACGTTTGGAATACAATATATTGATGTCAAATCGACTTCATTAGTATGGCAATGTTGTTACAAATACATTTCTTGTATTTGATATAAGCCTATACAGCAGACATACCAACAGATTTAAACTCTACGTTTTCCAGCAATAATCGTATTTAGTAAATCCAAGGCTAAATACAATGGTCAAATCAAATCAAGTCAAGGGACGCGCACCTAAAGGTTCTTAGCCTGAGCCGCAGTTGCTCACGTTGTTTTTTCGCTTACCGTTAACGCTGATCCCTCGTCCTCATTAGTCTAACTGGCACAAAGTATGAACGTTAAAAAGAAAAATAAATCGTCATATATTATTTGCTTTACGAAGTAATTAATAGAAACAAATACAATAAATACTAAATCAGTCTATCATACTAATATTTTGGAATGCACCTCGTCACATGACTCACTTGGAGACACCATGTTCTAAAAAACGTTACGTCTGAAACTATGACAAATGAATTAGTCGATGGAACAGAAATCGCAGCTAGATCTGTGTCATTAAGATCTATTTAGACGATTGCTCTATTTATCGGTGGGTATGCTCTAAATCACCGAATTGGCAGATTATTCAGCAAAGCCAAAACAAGATAACAAACATACCGGCGCAATGACAATCTGCATTCAGATTTAGATCTTCAGCTCATGGATGAAGTTATCCAAGACAGTGCACTAAGACATAAGAACAGACTGCATTACTTCGACGATGAAGCTGTGCAGCTGGTGGACACCAAGGCAGACTTAACACGTCTTACAAGACGAAACCGCACGACTTAGCTTAATTTAAAAATAATTTTTAGAACTTAGAATGTGATTTAGATCCTCAGTACATATAATTTGTTTTGTCATAAGTGTTACTAATTTAAGCTATTGCTTAAACGTGTAATAATCTAAAAAAAATCAAATTAAATAATTAAAAAAAACATTTGTATTGTTAATACAGAATATTGATACAAGAAAAAGATATTTCTATTTTGCTTTATTGAAAAAGTATTTAATATATACTTAAACAGTGTTTAATATAAACGCTACACAACTATATTAAAGTTGTAAGTCCTGAAAATAGTCCAAAAATATTATTTAAAAAACTGCACAACAGCTGTTGTAAACCAAGCAACTGACTTACTTGAATACCTAGTCAACAAATGTATTATTTAATCACCTGATAGTGAAAACAACGATATATTTATAAATATTGTTTAAGGTCGCAGATCAGAAAAATATTAGAAAAGATCAAAACTACAGGCTTCTATTAATTTCATAATTTTAATTATTGTTAACTTACTTCTGCTTGGCGTGACTTCCCCGGAGTCAGACGCTGGCGTGAAGAGCTTTTCAAGATCGATGGGCTTGCTGTGAATAAGTCCATCGTCTGTATTTACTTTCACTCCACTAGATTCCTGAAACGACACACACAAATTGTAAACATTTTATATTAAATTATAATTTAAACAATGAAATAGTAATTTGATTTAAAAGTCGTCAGAAAAAAGTAAATCTTATAACGGAATCAACTGTTCCAGCGCGAGCTCTTATACGAGGTGTGTTCAGAAAGTAACGAGAATTTTAATTTTTTGAACAAAATATTTATTTATTCTTCTACATTGATGTTGTCGCCTTCAAAATAGTCCCGATTGGAGATGCACTTGTGCCAGCGCTCTTTCTAATCCTCGAAACACTTCTCAAATTCGATTTTTGATATAGCCTTTAGTTCTTTCAGCCATGCGCTTTTAATGTCATCTACGGCTGTAAAATGACGGCCCTTTAAAGTTCTCTTTATTTTTTGAAATAGGAAAAAGTCACACGGAGCCATGTCTGGCGAATGTGGAGGCTGGGGCATCGTTACAGCACTGTTTTTGGCCAAAAATTCACGAACAAGCAATAAAGCTGGTGCATTATCGTGGTGCAAAAGCCATGAATTGTTTTTCCACAGATCCGGGCGTTTTTTTCGTTTTGCTTCACGCAAACGGCGTTGAACTTGTAGGTAGTACTCCTTATTGACCGTTTCACCTAGTGGCAGGATTTCATGATGCACTATGCTATTAATATCGAAGAACACAGTGAGCATAACCTTCGATAAGGTTCGACCGCACTTGTCGAGCCTTTTTCGGTCTTGGCGAGCCAGAATGCCTCCACTGGGATGATTGAGAAATATCTCAAAGTTTCGACGTCATATCCGTAAACCCATGTTTCGTCACCTGTTATAATACGTTTCAGTAATTCTGTATCGTCGTTGACTGCATTTAATGACTCTGAGCAACTTCCATTCGCCGCTGTTTTTGTTCAAAATTCAACAATTTTTGAACGAATTTTGCTGCCACGCATTTCATACACAAAACATTGGAAACAATGTCATGACATGATCCAATCGATATGCCAACATCATCAGCGACCTCACTAACTGTGATTCGGCGATTATTCATAACCATTTGTTTCACTTTTTCCACGTTTTCGTCAGTTGTTGATGTGCCGGGGCGTCCAGGGCGTTTGTCATCTTCAACGTCTTCACGGCCTTCTTGGAAATGCCTTCACTCGTAAACTCTTGCTTTACTCATAGCAGACTCACCATAGGCCTTTGTTAATGTTTCACACACTTTATTTCATTTTTTACGTAAAATTTGATACAAGTTCTTTGATCCATTTCTTTAACAAACGAAAATCGCCGAGCTCATAAAAACACGTCTAACCTTAGAGGCTGTCACAGACAAAGTCAACAAAGTCAACAGCTGAAAGTTTTATGATACTTCAAGGGCATGTATACAAACATAATAAAAAAAATTTGACAATCGGACTCTCCAAGCCCGCAAAATTTAAAAATTCTCGTTACTTTCTGAACACACCTCGTATATTTAGGTTTTAGGTAGATATAGCTCGAGACATACTGGCCGCGTTTTTCGCTAAACACCTTGTTGCAGTGATAGACAACGTTTATTTATGAAGGACCTCCAGGCTAGGTGTAAGTAAAACGAAGATACTTAAGGTGTGTGTGCACGTCAGCGAAATATCGTTCTTAACCCGCCACGTTCGTTTAGCATCCTGGGCAAACCCAAGATACATCGGGAGCATAAATACTAAAACTTAGAAACTTTTATCATACTTTGTAGCAGCTAATTTCCATTGAAAAACGGCCATTACTGTAAGACTTAATAAACACGATCTTTATGAATGGGTTGTTTGTGTGTGTGTGTGTGTGTGTGTGTGTGTGTGTGTGTGTGTGTGTGTGTGTGTGTGTGTGTGTGTGTGTGTGTGTGTGTGTGTGTGTGTGTGTGGTGTAGTACATTTGCGATTTCGGTCCGATTTTAATCAGCTTGGGAAAACATATAACCGTTTAAAAATAGCCATCATTCAAAACTTTAAAAAATTTAATTTTACATCTTTAAAATATCCGATTACACCATTTGATCAGTGTTAAATTCTGCACAGACTAGAATTTAGTATGGCAATCACAGGGATATGACATTTTCAAACAAGTGTAACAAAAAATTTATAATACTTACGGCTATATTACAAACGTATGTTATAATATAAAAAAATACTTTTTATTTCTAAAAGACAAAATATTAATATGGTAAAATTACCAAAATTGTATAAATTTTGTGGTTTTTTTTAAATTTTTCTCATCGCGTCAGCGAAATAGCTGTGTGAAATAAATGTTTTTACAGCCTTTCTTTCAATTCTCCCCCGTCCATAATCTGTGTTCTTTTCTGTCTTCATCCTAACTCTATTTTCTTTAGATTTGCTTTCACTTACAATATCAATTTCTTAGAAAATAATCGTAAGGTTTTATAAGGTAATAAGGAGTTGGTTAGTTTTTGAAAATTCGTTTTCACCTTGTCAACGGAACAGCTGCTTTTGTTCACGCGTGAATTTACGTGTTTTCGACTGAACTCGAAACAATGTTTAACCAATTTTTAAAATAGCAACAAAAAAGACATTAATCGGCCTCAATAAACCCGAAACGGTAAACTAATAAACTTCTCAATGTTTTAGTTACAAGACAAATTATTTGTTCCAAGGAAAACCAGTGAAAAAAGAGCCATAAACCACGTAGCTTATTTTGCGGCTGGCATTTTATCACTTCCGCTGAATTAGTCCAAGTTTTGGGTTCATTGCGAAGTATTTCTGTGACTGTGACGGTTGTTTATCGCTTGTGAGGGCGGGAAGGAAATACGTAACAAGGAATTTAGGTTACTGAAAATCATTTGTATCTCAGATGTACTGAATCTGTTACAACTCGGAATAAATAGTGTTCCAGGGAGAAGAATCATTCAAGAAGCTATTTTTACCTTTCTAAATTTATTTAAGGCTACAATATTTTGAATTTCTGGTCGTATAGACTATTTTAGAAGATTTGTTTCTTCGAGAGAAATGTTAGTCCGCCATTTTTTAGGTTTACTCTGTGGACATTTTTGGAAGTAAACTATCAAACTCAAATTTGGAATGCTTAATTCGTTTAAAATCTCTAACATCACAAAACTCGAAGCTTTTTATAAAAAAAAAGAAAAATGACTATAAAGGATTATGTGTAGAATACTAGAAACATAAACGAAAGAGCCTATTGGGCTTTACATATTGGTTACACTTCAAGCTACAGCGAAAATACAAAAATTATTTTGTTAATCGAAAGGGAAGCAACTATTTGTGTATTTTTTGATAATGTTAACGGTTTTTGAAATATTTGACGTTAGAAATTTAAACGGTAACCATTTTGAAAGAAACAAGTCTTGGTTTTTGATATATTGATAAAAAGTCACAACAAATAAACACTCCAAACTCGAACTCTATAGGTATTTCATTTCTTTGAAATGTAAAAATATGTACAGAAACTCAAAATGGCGGGAAAACTAAAAGTAATCTGAGCAGATTATGTGGACGTTTAACTTAGACAAATGTATTTTTGCTATTTCTTTTTTCAACCTCAGAAACTGTAACACCTTAAAATAGTTTCGAAGCACCCTGTACAGCTACAAGTTATGTCGTAATACACAGCCCAAACTACAAAATGCAAAAACAAAATTTTACTTGTTTTTGTTGTTATTTTCAAAACAACTTATTAGCATATTGTGATACAATAAACATGGTATTAAAATATTAAGGATATTAAGAGCTTTTACATTGCTCGACATTTTGCAGTGTGACTTTTTTAAATCGGTAATTGTGTGGTTTAAGTTAGGCACATTAAAGTGCACTGTTGAAGTAAAGAATAACTTTATTTCAAATAAATAAAGTACTTTTAATTATTGAACTGCACAAATAATATACAAATCTACAATCTGCCCAAAAGCTTTCTACATCTGCATGTGAAAGGTCAGTTATCGAAAGTTTTTATTAATCGAAAATGTTTTTAATCTACATGTTTGTTTACAAATGCTTATCCATGTCCAAGTAAGGTTGGAATTGACGACGAGTCGTGTAAAACATGGCCGTTGCAAGGGAATTAATTCAAACTGAAAATAAAAAAAAGGTTATGAAATATTTAATTAACAATAAATAACATAAAAAAGTGTAGTAGGTTTAACACATACAAAAGTTACGTATCTATCTAATAACTCAGAAAGATAAATTTTTAAAAAAATAATTAATTTGTAATTTTTTGAGATGACTAGAGATTTTTTAATTATTACATTCAGGGAAACACATAGAATATTTCAATAACAAAAATTATTGAATAGTCTATCGATAGACAAGCTAATATCCATATTTACCCAATTAAAAACAAAAATTATATACTATGTAAAAATTTAACGAATATTTTGTATGTTTCAATTATAAAGACCACTGCATAAATTTGATTTTAACTATTAAGGACAACTTCCAATTTTACATTAAAATATGTTAAACCTTCACTTGACATTTTGGCACAAGAAAAGTAAATATTTAGGCTAGAAGCACTGAATTTGTAGGTAAATGCATGTTTAAATGCTCGATTGTCGCGTAATAAATCCTATATACAAGAGAGCCTTGGCAAAACCTCTTGGCTTGCTGGCTCATTTTATATGATACAGGATTACGTGACATATGCTAGTATTATTTATTGTGAATTTAAAACCTAACCTAATTAACCTAACCTTCAAATATTTGTCTCCAAGTTAATACCCGTACTGTAACTAATAAACAAACCTTCATACTGTAAATACACACTGGGTTTTTAGTACACTAGGTCACAGATGATGAATTAAAGGATTTAAAAAGTACATAAAAAATACTTTTTGATGATAATAAATAACAAAAATTCACCACGCTTTTTGTACTTTACATTTCAATGTAATAAAATAAACACACACAAAATAAACAATAATATTAATAAATTTGTCTTGTTGTTTTGTCGTTGCCATTGACAACAATTTTATCTTATAAAATTGTTTATAAAACCATATTAAACGGAAAAACTGATATGTCAGCAGGCCTAAGGATAATATTGACATAAACAGCAGATCTACAGCTGTTCCTTCGATAATACTGTTACAAGTGAGATTATAGTAGACCTAATTGTATTGCATGTTTACGGTGAATAATTTCAAGTGAGATAATGTATTTTGTAATTTTTAACGAGAAATATAAAATAAACTCAGGACGCAGCTCTCTCGATGACGTGACTGAAGCGAATTTCCAAGGATGATTTTTTTTACCTTGCATGTTTTTGGAAAATATGATTTTAACATTAAAAATCTGATATAGAGCCATTTTAAATCACAAAAGTTATTTTAGAATGGTATAAAATTGAAATTTTAATAATACGAGGGTTGATCAAATATAAACGAGACTGATTTTTTAAAAAATTTATTGCTTACTTACAAATTATTCTTGATACGACTTATTTTTCTACATAGTCTCCCGCACGAGTAACACATTTTTCCCACCGGATTGGAAGTTTTTTAATTCCATCTTCGTAAAAAGTTCTCGGGCGTTCATTGAGCCATTGGAGCACGAAGGTCTCCACCGCAGAATCGTCTTCGAAACGCTGGCCTCCAAGCGCCTCTTTGAGTGGCCCAAACAGGTGATAGTCGCAGGGTGATAAGTCTGGACTGTACGGGGGATGTTCCATTGGTTCCCAGCCAATTTGATCGAGTTTAAGCCTCGTAGCGTTCGCCGAATGTGGTCGGGCGTTATCGTGAAGAAGAATGACGTTTCTCGCCGGTTTAGATTTCCTTTTTTTTACGAGAAGACTGTTTTGCGGCCTCTAAAACATCGCAATAATATTGTGCATTTATTGTGCGTCGTTGATGGAGGAAATCGAGGTGAAAGGCGCCTTGATTGTCGAAAAATACAGTGGCCATTACCTTCCCGGCCGACGATCGTGATTTGGCCTGGAGGTTTTCTACTGCTTCCCGTCCTTCGGCGAATTCCTTGTGCCAAGCAAAAAAGCGAGCTCTTGACAGGGTCCTGTCCTCGTATTGAGCCGTCAATCTACGAAAGATTTCAGTCGGATTGACCCCCCTCCTTGGCCAAAAACTTAATAATAATTCTCTGCTCCACGGAAACGTGCACTTCACTCTCACTCATTGTATAAGTTTTATACTGAAGGGTCCGAACGGAAATGTTGCCCGTCTACGCCCGTCCCAAACCTCCCAGGCTACCTGAAACCCCACTCTTTAGAGTTCAATGTCCAACGGAAAAGTTTTTAGAAAGTCAGTCTCGTTTATATTTGATCAACCCTCGTAGTTTTTTACTGGCTCCATTTTTTTAAATTTTAAATTTTCTTAAAATAACTTCTGAGCCAGAATTTTCGAAAACATCAAACTTTAGTTCTTAAGTGTTGAACTAACGTTCACCAAAGTTTATTGATCAGTTTTAAAACATAAGCTGTATAATTATGTTTTATTCCAGGCTTTTTTATGGTTTGAGGAGAAAGGCTACCTAAGAAATTCCCAAAACCTTTCGGAAATGTAAAAAAACTTTTAAAGACCTAAAGTTTGAACCATGGGAGAAGAATTTTTTTCTTGTAACACACAAACAGACGGCTATATAAGGAAATTATCGTAGATACGAGGGTTGATCAAATATAAACGAGACTGATTTTTAAAAAAAATTATTGCTTACTTACAAATTATTCTTGATACAACTTATTTTTCTACATAGTCTCCCGCACGAGTAACACATTTTTCCCACCGGAATGGAAGTTTTTTAATTCCATCTTCGTAAAAAGTTCTAGGGCATTCATTGAGCCATTGGAGCACGAAGGTCTCCACCGCAGAATCGTCTTCGAAACGCTGGCCTCCAAGCGTCTCTTTGAGTGGCCCAAACAGGTGATATTCGCAGGGTGATAAGTCTGGACTGTATGGGGGATGTTCCATTGGTTCCCAGCCAATTTGATCGAGTTTAAGCCTCGTAGCGTTCGCCGAATGTGGTCGGGCATTATCGTGAAGAAGAATGACGTTTCTCGCCGGTTTAGATTTCCTTTTCCTACGAAAAGACTGTTTTGCGGCCTCTAAAACATCGCAATAATATTGTGCATTTATTGTGCGTCGTTGATGGAGGAAATCGACGTGAAAGGCGCCTTGATTGTCGAAAAATACAGTGGCCATTACCTTCCGGGCCGACGATCGTGATTTGACCTTCAGGTTTTCTACTGCTTCCCGTCCTTCGGCGAATTCCTTGTGCCAAGCAAAAACGTGAGCTCTTGACAGGGTCCTGTCCCCGTATTGAGCCGTCAATCTACGAAAGATTTCAGTCGGATTGACCCCCTCCTTGGCCAAAAACTTAATAATAATTCTCTGCTCCACGGAAACGTGCACTTCACTCTCACTCATTGTATAGTTTTATACTGAAGGGTCCAAACGGAAATGTTGCCCGTCTACACCCGTCCCAAACCTCCCAGGCTACCTGAAACCCCACCCTTTAGAGTTCAATGTCCAACGGAAAAGTTTTTAGAAAGTCAGTCTCGTTTATATTTGATCAACCCTCGTAGAATAATTAGCTCTGTTTTGTTGATACAATTTTTTAACTGGGTAAGTGTGGATATTAGAGTAATCAATGATTTGAGAAATTTGTAATAGATGTAATTCAATAAATTACATTTATTTAATATAATGGATAAAAAATGTATTGTAATCTCAATTTTTCGTATTCGGTGTTATCAGGTAGAGCCAAGATACACTTTGTAGAATACAGGGGAAAGAAACGAAATATCCACAAAAATCTCAAAACCGTTTTTTTCGCCATCACCATATTTTGTTTTTTACTTTGTATAGTGAGCAAATAATATTTCAAACAAACGTTTTTAACCACGGTTAATCTTATACTAAAGTAAAACATTTTTTGTTTCGTAGATAACAGAAATTGGGCTTTTACTCGCTTATTTTAAAAATTAAAGTTTGTTCTAAATAGCTATCAGCTATTTATCTTTTTGATTAATCGTTTAGACGCTGTGGGAGTTCGTCCAAAAATATGTCTGTCCTTGATATACTAACTGTTTATCACCTCTTCCTTTTTAAAAATATAGGCAATTCCTTATTTTATAAAATAGCTTATTTTAGCAAATTTCTAGAGGAATTTTCTAGAGGAAAACGTTCAATAAAAGTAAAAAAATGTTTATCTTTTTTGAATATCTGAATAAGTACATTTTGCTTTAAAATCGTTATAAACCGTCGTATAACATTTTCTAATATTTAAAATGAATATTACTACTGTCAGGACTTAAATTCGTATTTTATTTTATTAACCTGAAGATTTAAAATGGTAGTTTATAGAGATTGTATTGCTGAAAATGATGAAAAAATTATATTTGAAATTATATTTTCAAAAAAGGTTGTACAAATATTGTTTTTTCCTTCTTTTTTTTGATAGTATACAATGTTCATAGTTTTGGAAATTCGTTTCCATGACGTCATCAATAGAATGAGTGCATGATTATTTAAAATCAATTTTCTTAAACTGTGTTCTGAATTGTTATGATGTCAATTTTTTTAAAACATTTAAAAGATAATATACAAACTTTCTGACGTGTTGCTATTTCCTAAAAATGTTGTCAGCTTTTTACCGTACGAAAGCTATCTACTGGAAAATTGACTTAATTTATCAATATCAATTAATCAGATTTTTCAATAATTGTTGTTATATATAAATGTTCACAGCTCAAACCAGTAGAGCGAAAATAAAATTTTAAGAAATTAAAGTTTAAAAGTAAATCAAAAAGACCGCACAAGGCCGAATCAGATTTGTTTTGGCTAATTTTGGGTTTTTTTCTAAAGATAGAAGACTGTTATTTAACTCAATAGTTATTTAACTATATTTACTTTAAACATAACTACAGATTCATAAACCTTTTAGATGATCAAAATTTTAGCAATATCTGTTCAACTGATTTTTATAAAATAAGCAGATTTGTTTTGTCCATAGCTTCTTTAGAGGTTTCTTTTAAAGTTTATTATCCTTTTCACCTTTTCACTAAACGTTTTACTCGAAAGTTTTAAATGTTCGTTTGAGTTAAGGTACCCTCACAACAAGTAATAGTTTCTTTTATTATAAGGATAAAATTTGAGCTAACTGTTGATAGAATCGATTTTGAGGAAATCTTTCTTTTATTAATTTCCATTGGGAAATGAGACAATCACGTAACTTGACATTTGCTCCGATTCTGACTCTATACTCGACGTCGTCAATGTTTTGTTTGTTTGTCTTATTTTACTATCATATCAGCGTTAAAATTTGCATACATTAGCATTTTTTAATTTCATTTTATGTAAATAAAAAAATTGTGAGAAATAAACTTTTCGGAAATTTGCTTCCATAATTTTATGGAGCTAACTGAATGCCAAGATTACTTTAATTTTGAAGGAGGTTGTGAAAAAAAATGTTTCAAAACATAAAACAAAAATGAAACGAGTAATTTTGAAATATGATCTGTTTATTTAGCCAATTATTTAGTTCAAGAAATCATGTAAACCTAAGTCTTAGAACTCAAGTTATGTGAAAATTGAGAGATTTGTCAAAATCTCTAGAACAGTTTCCATTAACTATTACCATACTTCCTATACGAAATTGGACGTATGATAAGGCAGTATAAATAATAAAGAAATATCCAAACGGAATATCCACTTCTACATTTCGGTGACACAGTATGACACTGACACAACACGCACAAACTGTCCCACCTTTGTGAACTTCTCGTACTTGTGTTCACTGGACCAAACCGTCCTCCTCACACCCTCTGGTTGGGTAAGTTCCACGCGCACCGGAGGCATCTTCATCACGCCTTTATTGTAATACGAACTGACCGACCTGGACACTGGACTGGAGTCCACTGCCGCTGACCAGCCAGAGGCGGTCGAACTGGCATCGAGCCAAATAATAACAGCTACACTCCGAGAATCGTGGTAATATTTTTAGATTTATTTACAACAAAACATAGCGCAGCAGTCTCGCGAGGGTCTGTTCTGCAATCTGGTAAGTTGCTTATTTTATTAGAGCAAGAATACCTCGGCGTTCTCGAGCACAGCCGTGCAATGTTTACTTCTGTGTAAAACGTTAGCTGCTTATACTATACAGTTATGCACTGTACAAAAGAACACTGTAGCTATGTCAACAGATAGAAAATTAAACTAATAATTATAAAGTAAACATCAAACTTAGTTAACCCTGACGTAAATTTCGGTAGCATATTTCCGAGTTAATTCAGAGGGAGAATTTAGTTATACTCTGAAAATGTATATCAGGGTTAAGTAAGTCAACTTGTTTTATATTTAATTTTTAATAATTAAATTAGTTTATTTTTAATTTTATTGTAAAAAGATTTCTTTTTGTACTTGCTTGTAATACAAAAAACAGTAAGCATAATAATGAATGAATATTTTAAAATTGGAAGAAAATCTGTTAAAGTATTTCCATAATTTTGAATAAAAAAAGATCAAAAATATGAAAAAAGTACTTAAACAGTTACAAATATTAAAATATACTAGTAAAAACTTACCTAATACTATTAGGCTCAACACATAAATGTCCAGCAAAAATATTACCAACACTTTCACATTCGTTTATTTAAAAAAATCTGTTTCGTAAGACATGAAAAAGAAAAACATTTTTCAGATTTTGCTCAAATCAACGAGAATCATGAAGCAACTCAGAAAATAAATTTACAACTCGTGTGTAAATCGAGAAAAAACAAACGACTTCCGAATAATAAACTCAGTTTATTTTAAATTTTCTTAATTGATCTGAGTCATAAATTTTTTTGTGTTCAAAATTGGAGTATGGTTTTGAACACGTTCCCAGAACAGAACCTTGTGGAACACCACATTCAACAACTTTCCAATACGATCTACTGTTGTCAAAACAAATAGGGGAGGAGAGAGAGAGAGAGAGAGAGAGAGAGAGAGAGAGAGAGAGAGAGAGAGAGAGAGAGAGAGAGAGAGAGAGAGAGAAATTTAAAAGTAACTTTTTTGAACTCAGATATCTGAAAATAAATCTCAATTTTTTTACAACTTTTTTTATACTTTGTATAGGAAAATCTTCCTTAAAATAGGAAATTTCAACTTGTTTTCTATAAATTGATTGCATCAACTCTTTACTTATAAAATGTAGAATCTCATTTTAAATAGTGTAAAACACTGCAATACTTCATCACATTCAATGAAATTACTAACAGAATAGTGAAAAAAGCGGTTTTATTTAATAAACACTTAATGCGATGGTTTTCTAATTCTGATTCAAGAACTATCAATAAAAACGAAAATAAACTTTTCGATTTCTAGATTTTTCTACCAATTTTTAATTTTAAAATTTTGTTCTTTTTTAGTTATGACCAATATTTGAAAAAAATCTCACTAGCCGATTGAAAAAAATCTCACTAGCCGATTGAAAAAAATCTCACTAACCGATTGAAAAAAATCTCACTAGCCGATTGAAAAAATCTCACTAGCCGATTGAAAAAAATCTCACTAGCCGATTGAAAAAAATCTCACTAGCCGATTGAAAAAAATCTCACTAGCCGATTGAAAAAAATCTCACTAGCCGATTGAAAAAAATCTCACTAGCCGATTGAAAAAAATCTCACTAGCCGATTGAAAAAATCTCACTAGCCGATTGAAAAAAATCTCACTAGCCGATTGAAAAAAATCTCACTAGCCGATTGAAAAAAATCTCACTAGCCGATTGAAAAAAATCTCACTAGCCGATTGAAAAAATCTCACTAGCCGATTGAAAAAAATCTCACTAGCCGATTGAAAAAAATCTCACTAGCCGATTGAAAAAAAACTTTTTTCGTCTTTCGTCAATAGAATTTTAGTGCGTTTCTATTAAGTTTTGTTTGGTTACATACATATTTGAGTTCCCAACCAATATTCGAGTACCAACAAGTAAAACCTAATCAAAGTAGTTTCAATCAAACAGACTCAATCAATACGGGCTCCATATTTGTGAAAACACACACACACACACACACACACCTACGTAAAATATTATTTTTGACTGAATTTGCACCAAAATTGCAAAATCACTTTACCGTATGCAAACCAGTACTTGTAAACTGAGTAGATAAATTGTTTTTCTTCGCTTTGCTGTTTGAAAGTGTTGTGGTTTGAACCAAAACATCTGTCCTGGAGCCGTGGGCGGTGCTATAAAACCTCAACTGACGCAGGTTATTCGAATAAAACTAAAACTAATTAATAACTGCCCCAGAACAAGGATTGCACACAGATGTATTTTTTCGCTGATTCGGACGCGCTTGGCTCTGCACCAAAGTGGTGTCGCATCAGCTGCTTGACAATGCCTTAAATATATCAGCCGCTTCAGAAATAAGCACTGTCCGCATACTTTTGAGTTTTGTTAAGAATTCTAAAAAAGTGTTTAGAATCTCTAATTGTCTGGCAGTTTCTTTGGTCTGCGTTTAATCGGGTTCTAAAATTAGTCCTTAACTATTGCACGGACAGTGTGATAATAAATTCCAACCAACAAATACAGCTACACTTTTAAAATTGTTTTATAATGAAAAATCAACTTTTTGAAAGAGATATCGACTCAAATTTGTGATTTTTAAAAATTAAAACATTAAACATTAAATATTCTTGTATAATAAATACAAGAACAAATTACTAAGAGCTTTAGTAAGAAAAAAATCAATTAAATACAAGTAAAAAAAAAACATTATGACAAGTGATCATCAAACTTGGCTAAAAATGTTCCTGAAGTAATACTTCGCTAATCAACAAAATCCGTTCAATTGTTTCAAATTAACGGTCATTCATTAAAAAAACCATTGTAAATATTACATGTATCTTTAAAATGTTTGCTTTCGCCATCATAATCAGCGCTAAAATATGAAGAAAGTAACATTTCAATAAAATTACGAACATGTAGTCTGACCGTTGCGCCAATGATAAGAAAATTTTATCAACTAGGGAGTTCTGCCCTCTCCCCGAGGCTCTCGGCCGTCTATCTCCGGTCTCCGGTTGCTTTGCGATCATTAACAATTTCTTTTAACGTCTGTACTAAGATTTAGTATAATAATCAAATAACCCAACCATTTTTTCTTCCCCAAAACAAAATTATTTTAATATTAATAATTAAATACATTAGTAACAATATTTGCGTTACTATTAATGTTAACTATATATATATATATATATATATATATGTGTGTGTGTGTGTGTGTGTGTGTGTGTGTGTGTGTGTGTGTGTGTGTGTATGTGTGTGTGTGTATTTGAAATAGCATTATCGAAGGAACAACTGTAGTGCTAAATCAGCAGCTGAGATGAACAGTACCTCCAATTACCGCATTACCATAGTTTAACAATTTTTTCGTTCTATATTAGACCTTAAAACTATAACTAATAGCTCACTTTCAAATTAAAATTTAAAAAAAAATAAAGCGCTGAAATTTAAAAAAATAAACATTGACCTTTATTTTTGAAAGATAGCGACACAATTTTATTTTGGAAACTCTCTATAAATGTTTTATTTGTTTAACGTAAATTCAAAAATCATCATATTATTTAACAATTTTATAAATCACTTATGAAATTTTTCGTATTTTCGCAAAACGTTACACATGTATGTGTCAAAAAAAATTTAAAGAAAATAATTCAAAAGCATCAAATAAAATGTTATTCTTTAATCGCATTTACTATTTCACGTATATTCTCAAAATGTTAAGAAATATTTGAGCAAAAAACGTTAAAAACAGACTAATTCAAAATTATACAATATTATATAAATCACTTATAAAATTTCACTTATGCTCACAAAACGTTACAACTTGTTGCGTCGAAAACGTTATAGAAACGAGTTCAAAAGCAACAAATAAATATTATTCCATAATATTTCACGTATGTTTACAAAACGTTACAATATGTTTGTGTCAAGAACGTTAAAGAACTAATCCAAAAAGATAAAATCAAATCTTATTCCTTAAATAGCTGATGAGATTTCACGTAAATTTCCAAAACGTTACATTTTTGTACAAAAAACTTTAAAAAATACTAATGCAAATGAATAAAATAAAATATTATTCATTAATTATTATTCATATATATTACATTCATTAATATTAATCATTAATGAAATTTCACTTAAATTCACAAAACGTTACAACGTGTTTGTGTCAAAAAATTTTGAATTTATGCTAATCCAAAAGCATAAAGGAAAATACTATTTTATAAATTACTGATGGACTTTTGCAAATATTTACAAAACGTTACATGTTCGCGTCAAAAACGTTCAAAAATTAATTATTTAAAGCCTAAAATAAAATATTATTCTATAATCACTAACACAATTTCACGTATAATCACAAAACATTACAATATAATTACGTCTAAAACGTTAAAGAAACATTCAAAAGCATCAAATAATATAATTACTTAAGGAATTTCACGCATATTCACAAAGCGTTACAAAGTGTTTGTGTCGAAAAAGTTCAAGTAACTGACTGTCGTCATCTTGAGTTACGAACGTGATTTACAAATAGAATCATAATAAAATACGCATTGAAATTCAAAACACATATCAAGCACACTTCATAACTTTGGCTTGATTGTCATACCTTCTATTTTTAACTTGAAAGCTGTATTTACGATGGTACACTTATATTTTTAATGTTATAGTTAAACCGCACGCTATTATTAAACAACTGTTCTCTTGCAGCTGTTGATGTTACTTTTGAGGTTATTGCCTACTTGAAGTTTACTGCATTAACTGGCGACTTACAGAAATGTTGAGCTACTAAGATGGTTGGTATGGGAGACATGTACAAATTCAAGGACAGACCAAAGCGTCTTTATATGGTGCAGGTCGACGAAGGAAACTGTGTTAATTCGGCTGAAGCGTTGTACGGCCTAGGTAGAACAGCATACGCCGAAGGCTCAGAGGGAGTAAACTCCCCCAACCTCTGATTGCTTCTTGAATTTAGCAAAGCAGAAAACCTATCAGGCATTAATGCACGCATTAATCTCTTCCTCAAACCAAAGAGATTGAGATCTGATGGGATTATCCCAGAGGCTGAAGGGGTGATGCAAAAATGTACTCCACGACTGAAAATTTGTCAGCCAGATGGAGGGCATAGGTTTAGAAGTGATGTTGACTAGGGTTGTGTTCCAAAGTGGTGAAAATGGATCCCGAATACCCTTGGGCGACTTTCCATCAAATGAAGATCCTGGATTAATGCAAATCAGGACACCATAGGACATGAACCAAATATGGAGAAACCTATGTAGGTTACGCAGGAAGTAAGAGGAAACTGTAGGCCACATAATCTATAATTGTGAAGTTCTTGTCAGCAGGAGGTAAATGGAATTTGGCTTTCAAGACGTTGAGGACCTCCAGCAGAATAAGTTGGTTGGTGTACTGCTAGATCTCACTGAAGACAAACACTGCCCCCTGTAGGCCCTTCTTATGTAACCAAAATGTTTGTATGAAGGGAAAGTTGGTAATAAATAAATAATTAATTAATTATTAACGAATTCCTATATGAATAGGTTATTGGAGCAGCCAACACGGTAAGACCCAGTCCGGTACAAAGTAGACTTTGCAGGGAATTATTCACAACTGTATGATGGCTTATGTCTCTACAGGAATGCTCAAAAATGCAAGGAGTTTTCCTTATGACCACATAGCCCTGCAGCTAATTTTCCTGTGTAAAGATCACCTCGATAGATGGCTTCGTAAAAATTACAACTTCTTGGTGTTTGGCTCCGTTTTATTGCCAGTGGTAGACGTTTTCCTGCAGTAAGACGACAACGGAAGAAGACAGTAGAGGATTATTCACAATTTCCTGATGTTGTCTCCGTGCAGCATCGGTGAATATTCCTAGCAGTGAGTTATCCTGTGACAGGTACATTTTCCCGGGCGAATTGTCCTTGAAGTGGCATGCCTATGCAAGGAAAACTCGGAAGATGACTCCGTAAAGAATTATTCACAACTTTTTTATGTTATCTCTTTATTATTTCCAACCACGATGACTTGTTTTGTCGCAGTCAAGTTTTCCTGCTATTAGTTATCCTTAGGCCTACAGCTAGATGATTGTGGTTGTATGCGCTGAGTTGTTTCTGCAACGAAATGGCTGCGGCTGATTGTCACTGCGACGCCTGTTGTTAGCTGTCAAGGAAAGTTTTTTGAAAACAAATTACAGTAACAAAGTACTTTATAACGGGTCAGTACTTAGACAACTCAGCGATTAGAATACGCACACACGAACAATCGCACCTACACACACACACACACAAACAGGACGTTTTGCTGAAAGTACTTCAATTAAAATTATTAACAATACAACATTAATAGTAAACGATTTTAAGATATAATCATTTGCTTCTTGGCAATGTCGAAACGTCAACAGTTGTTCCAGACCTAATCAAAAGATGACATCATTACGTTCCGTGCCAACCACTGACTCACAGACGTGGATAAATCGTTAAAATGTTTTTAAATAATAGGAGCGTTGCAGACAATAGTTACTTTGATATTGTAATGCAATAATTAGCAACTGAATAAGGTTAGTTTGTTATTTGTTCATCTTTCAGTCGATGGGAAAAATATAATATTTATATATTGTATTTATATTATAACATTTTATATTATATATTTATGAGATACATAGCTGACGATTTTTAAGGCCAAGTCTGAATCCTTAGAAATAACGTAAAATTTAGCGCATTAAAGTTGGACGATGCTGTTCTATTTAATTGTTTTGAAACTTATGCCTCATTTATCTTTTATAGTACAATTGATGCCACATAACTTTGAGTTTAATTGGTTAATAGGATTGTAGTAGGTAGGAGATCATAACCACAAAAAAATGGTCACCATTCTAATTCTTTAAATTTATATTTTAGTTGCAATGTAAAACATTGTGTGCATGTTTGTGTGGTACTGATGCAACTTTTAATACCGGAACACAATTCTTGCCATTAAATGAAGAAATTTAATATAGAACCATTGTTCTATTCGCAAACAAAACGTTTTCTAAGCGAGGAAGTGAATGCTGCAGAGCGGCTCAAGCTCGAATTCAACCGCCGCTATTCCTAGACTGGATGACATCCAAATTCAAAAGCAGAGCACAGAATCGGGGTTCAATTGCAAGGACCCGGAACTGAAAACTGAGTAGCCTATTAGTTATCTTGCAGCAGTTGAACAGGAATTTAATTTGGAGTTGGCAAAGGTTTCGGCTTATTAGTAAACAGAAAAGCACCTGTTAGGCCTTTAGTACTTTAACGTTCAGATTATTAATCACGTCCGTTTCGACAAATTTACCTTCACTAAAATGTCGTTGAAGTTCGAACATAAGTCACAGAACTTTACAAAGGGAAAACAAATTTACCTATTTAAAGCTTAATTGGTAGATTATTTAAGATATTTAGACTTTTACACGCTGGAGGAACGACAGTCAGTTCTTTGTTTTCTTCTGAGACTGATTACACTAAAGTAAGCCAGTTGTTAATACAAAAAATCGTCTAATGTTAGCATGAAAACGAAATGAAAAATCTCTCCTCTAAACGTTCTAAAAATAACGGTAAATAAAAAATTTAAAGTGGAACTCCATTGCTGCACAAGGCAAACCTCCTTGTCTAATGCGTCGCGTATCATCGGAGTTCGAATCGAGAATTGTACGAAAACAACGTTACAAAAAAAAGGCTATGAACACCTGAAGAAGACATCCAGAATTATCAAAGAAGATCCTTTATAAATGAACTAAAGAGCATGGTATAATTTTGGATCAATACGGAAAGGTTATAGAAACTAAAAACAGATAGCTTAGTATACAAAGAAGACGTTAAAAGTAAAAAAGACACGATAAGAAACCTCAAATATCCAAAAGCAATCTTTTGTATGAAGAAATAAACGTGTTTAGAAATTACTTTCAAGAAAGTAAAGTAAAATCACCATCAGCATAAATATTAGCATTTTACATTTTCAAATAATATTAATGCCAATTTATACAGAATTCACGGTAATTACAATAGTAAAATTATATTTAAAAAACGGAAGGTAAAAATTTATATTTTAGAATGGCAGCAATTATGAAACTGTTGAACTGATATTACGGGGAAACGGACTTGTCAAAAATCGATATTCCTGCCAAGATCGGACAAAACTTGCTATCACGCGCGCTCGTGTGCCATGTTTGTTAGGGTAGCTAACATGTTAAGAATCAAGGGTATGAAATAAGCTCCGATCCTAACCTCTAGATACTTTTCAATCGAAGTTCATTTCAATCCTGGGTTTAGTTCTTACAGTATTGGCCGCTCACACTTTCCAATGAAATTCACAAAAAATACATAGATCGAAGGATTTAACGATACTTAAACCTTATTCGTAAATATAATAAATACAGAAGCTGTGTTTATAGTATATTATAGTTCTATCTATGGCAACAGTATAAACACGTTCGATGTAATGCTCCAAAATGCGTTGATTGTTGCTAATTTAGTAGTTTATCTACGGTAGTGACTGCCAGTAAACGTGAACTTATTTCGTGAATTCTGTATTTTTATGCAACAAAAGTTATAGCTAATAAATTAATTTATCCAAACATATGATGTATGATTAGGAACAGCTGATGAACAGCAGTTGCTCTACGCCCACGAATAACCTTGAGATATCCGACTTCGCTTTGTATTTCTAAATAGAACTTGCATGTTTGTTCAGTGCGACCTGACATTGCAATTTGAAAAGAACGTTTAAAAATAAAGAAAAATTATAATTTCTTGCCTCTCATCTCCTTGTGTTTATAAAACATAAAAAGATCTATTTTTTTATTTTATGTTCAATTTGGATCTTTGTGTAGGCTACTGGCTTAATGGAGCTACTGCCATAATCAACACAAAAAAGTAATAAGAGTTTTAATAATATTTTATTTGTCCTTTAATAGCCTATAAAATTTTATGCCCCGTGCTAAGCTATATTGTTTTACCCTATTGTTTTGACCCCTCCCAATTGTTTTTAAAGTCGCAACACGCTAACCTATTTTTGTGTGAAAAGATCGGTTGTAATCTTGAATAGTTAAAGAAGATATGCCTTAAATTGACTTTTGAGCATTTTGATTATATAAGAGTTATGCTATTGTTTTTCTATTTTTTTATCTAACAACCATATATGAATAATTAATAATAATGTTGATTTGATGGAAGCAAATTTTCAAATAGATCACATAAACGAACACTTCCATATCCATACGTGATAAGTACAAATATGAAAATGAACCCTGTCCGCCATAATTATTTTTAGTTTTATTGAAAACCTAATAACACGATCGTAATAAGCAGCATATATTAGCTTGTAAAGTTTTAAAATTTGGATAAAAATACGAGCCTTGACCACTGTCGGGTATTTTCAACTAAATTTAAACCAGACAAAATTCAAACCATATTTTAAATCGTCGACATTTCGAAACGATTCAATGGATGCCTTTTTATATTTCCAGGGTTTGGTCCAAATTGCAGTTAAAATTCACTAATAAAAGTGGTACAAAATAACCGCCCCACGCAGTTTCTTGCAGACATGATGGAAGCAAATTTTCAAAAATAATTCCATCACCTTACTGGTTTTCAAAAATCTGATCACACTGTCATTAACATCATTCAAATTTGTGTTTATTAATTTTTAAAAAATTAAAATTGCTCTGAAAGTAAGAAAGGATTACAAACCTCACCGCCATAAAATTACATTTTTATTTTCAAAAGATTTAAAAAAATTCAAAATACTAATTTATGCAATTTTTAGAAAGCTGATTATAATAATAAAATCAGATTTTCAAAAATATTTACGACAAAATGTTATGATTTTTTTGAGATTTGAAATGGCTTATGCTTTGAAACTGTTAAAAGAATTTTTTTGATTATCTAACTAATCCAAGTAACTGTGATCGAGTTTAAAGCAAATCGGAGCAAACATGTTCACGTATTTATAAATTTCGACGACCCGACAAACGTGATCTAAATGTCAGAACCGGCGCTCATTTCAAGGTCTGGACCTTACCATGATGGCCGCTCTAACAGTTCATTTCGAGTGGAAATTCGCTAATAAAACTTGAAATTATTCTGTTGCTTTCTCAGATTGTACAAATATTATAAATCTGGTTAGATCAAGAGAATACGTGTTCGCCATAACTATAATATACGCGTAGTTGTGATCTCAAGAAATATCTATTAGTGTGCGGTACTTTGACTCAATATTCGAAATGTTTTAAACGCTTAGACGCATAGCGAGCGAGTTCTGAGACCTCTATTCGAACAATTTCTTTGAGTCATTTAATGTAATCTGTTGTTAAAAGAATACCAATATATACTATAACTAATTATTTATGTAAAATACCAAAAAATACGTGTCCTACATACAGTACACTGTTTCACTCTTAAGTAACATTGTCTCGGATGACAGCTTCCTTCCTTACAATGCCTACTTTAAATTACAAAGTGAGTTTAATTACGTCTCTATATAATATGCGCCACGGTAACTGGAACAACACTAAGGTTCACGAGCAGCTGGCGTGACGTCAGAGGCGCTCAACACCGCACGGCATATTGTATAGTTCACATATATTAACACATATATATTGTATATTCACATATATTGTATAGAACATATATTAACTTGTTATTACAGTTAACCTGTTATTTGTCTTTCAGGTCTGTATTTAGTTTATTTTGGAGATCTATAATTTTATATTTCGAAGAGTATTATTTTAAAAATCTATTAATTAAATTTTTAATTATTGTTATACCCAACCTAACCTTGCCTAGAATTCAATTTCACAAAGACATTGAATTTGTAAATTTATTAATTTTTTTGAAATCATTTATTATTATCTTCAATCATTTATTATTATTTATTTATTATTATTCAACAAATACAGTTGTTTAAACCTACTGTTTTATATTTTATGACAATACCACAAATGTTTATTATCGTTATTATTTTTTTTCTTTTTTTAGAACTAGATGTAATAACTTGGCAATATACGGCAAAAAACGAAAGCATTACTTCAATGATTTTATTACAAAGAAAATACGAATTAAATAAAATATTTAAACAAAGTCAAACGAACAAACAAAACAATAACCTAACCAACCACAAATATCAATAACAGTGTACAATACTGAATGTAAATGGTGATGTGTTGAATAAAGCACCATTGACGTCATACTACTGCTGACTACTGCGCATGCACTTCTTGACCCCCTCTCCGTGTGAATAGCACGGTAGAATTAGTTGCCGTACGCAAATTCTGAAACCATATCTGGCTCATTTTAAATCTTCCTTATGATGTACGGTATTACCGTTGTTCAACAAAACTATGTACTCCTTAAATACATAAAAACAATTACTGCACGCAGCATTCTTGTTGACGTGATAGAAGCGAATTTCCGACAAAAAATGTGTTATCTCATACTTGTTTTGAAAATCGGATTTTTTTAATCCGCGTTAAAATTGGCTTTTGAATTTACAATGGTGTTTTAAAATTTAGAAATCATT
Organism: Callitettix versicolor; assembly: GCA_022606455.1. Lineage (NCBI taxonomy): Eukaryota > Metazoa > Arthropoda > Insecta > Hemiptera > Cercopidae > Callitettix > Callitettix versicolor. Next base: position 43,507,901 of record CM040183.1, on the reverse strand, counting down.
CAAATTTTATCTTTAATTAAGGTGGTGAAGTAAGATTTTCAAAAAAAGTATAAATAAAAATTTATTTTTAACGATTTGAAATAATAACAGCCATTTTGAAACAGTTGAACGGGTTTCACTGAAAACGACTAAAGCTATTACCAAAATCAATTTGTTTGCCAAGTTTAAATCGACGTATCAATAATGCGAAAGTGATTTTTACTAAACACACACACACACACACACACACACACACACACTCGCGCGCGCGAGGGAGGGAGGGAGGGAGGGAAGAGGGAGATTGACGACATGATAAAATAACACCTTTAAGCTTGATAGTAACACTGTCATTACGCCTTCTTTTATAAAGGTATGCAATTCAGATACATCTTAAAATTAGCCTACCCAAGCTCCTTGCTTAAAATCTATTATTGCATTTAAATAAATAAATTGTACACTGCTTTCATAACCCTTTGTTTATTCCCAGTTTTTTTGTATAACACAATAGTAAGTAAAATGTTTTTTTTACAAACCGACCTTACTAAAATATTTGGTGAAAAAATTCACATAATTATTAAATTTATTATTATTATTATTATTATTATTATTATTATTATTTCATTAATTAATGGAAAATTAACTCTGATCACCATAAAATTAAATTTCATAATTTTAAAGAATTTTGAACATTTTAAATACTAAGTTATTCAGTTTTTAACGCTGATTAGGATGAAAAAATCAAATTTTCAAAAATACTGAGACGAAAATGTTTTAATATTTTAAATGGCAGCATTTGTTTAACTGTTGGAACGAATTTTGCTGGTTAACGAACTTGTTCAAAGTAATATCAAAATCGATTTTTGTGCCAAGTTTGAACCAAAACAAAGTAATTTTTGAACGTGAGTGTTTTCTCTCGTTTATATTTAACGACTCGTCAAATAGTGGTCAATAATGAGTGCCAGTGAAATGCGTACTCATTCAGACATAAAGACGAACTATGTCTGTCCAAGATAAACTACTTTCCACCAAAACATTAGATCAAACAAAATTATTTCTTTCACAATTTGCAATTAATTTATACAGTGAGAAAATAAGCAATGTCCGTTTCGTATTCCGTTTAATGTTAGTTGAAAAGAATTAACAAAAAGAATTTACATTATTCTAAAATATCAAGACTAAATAAATCCAGAAACACGATCTGGTTAATTTTAGTTGAAAAGAACTTACAAAAAAAACACGATCTGGATTTGAGAATATTTTAGAATCACGTTTCATACGTTAGTAATAGCTGTATAAATGAAGTTCATATTTTTCCCAGCTGCGGCTATGCTTTTAGCGTGGGTGGAGCTGATATTGTTTAGACAGATTGCCTCGCCTGTGTTTACATGTGTACTGTACACGCCTACAAAGTTCACAGCTTAATTACAACGCTTTGCCTGTTTAACATAACTTTGTTTTTTAACATGCTTCCCTTTGAAAAGTAAATTTTGTAAAATTATAAATAACCGCGATACGCAAATGTTTCACTGACGTGATAGAGATAAAATTGCAAAACATTAAGTATGCCTACATTACTGCACCAAATAAACAAAACTGAATATGCATTTTCTACTAACAACATAACTTTTAATGCAAAATTTTTAATTTTTAACGCTCTTTCCAAATCGGAAAAGCGTTGGGAGTTAAAACACACACACACACACACACACAGCACTCTGTACTCTATATACTCACCACACATACAAAAACTCTATAAAATATGAAAAATAAGTCAATATGATGGAGGTAAAGTTCACAAAAAATTCGAAGCGAAAACCATATGTAAGAACCGGAAAGTTGAATTTCTCGAAATCAGTTAATCAAAATTTCTCGAATTTATTTTTTAAATTAGAAAATTAAATTCGAAACTAAAAAAAATAGGGAAAAGCCAGGGCGGCCAAGGTTATTTTTGTTTTTGCGATTTTATTCAGTACAGTTTAAATGTTTTTATTTAAAGCTACTTAGTTCTATGATTCGATTTTTCAATCATATTAACATATTTCATGTACTATAGTCCTATATCGTTACGCAGACAGCTCTTAAACTATATCTGCAAACGATTTTACTACTTGTGTATACTAAGTAAATAGCACCTCTTGTTGACATACCAATAATGCGAAAGTGATTTTTACTAAACACACACACACACACACGCGCGGCGCGCGCGCGAGGGAGGGAGGGAAGAGAGAGATTGACGACTTGATAAAATAACACCTTTAAGCTTGATAGTAACACTGTCATTACGCCTTCTTTTATAAAGGTAAGCAATTCAGAAACACTTAAAATTAGCTTACCTAAGCTCCTTGCTTAAAATCTATTATTGCATTTTAATAATAATTTTTATTATTAATTATTACACTTTTAAAAGTCCAGGATATTGAGTTTTTCACGTTAAAACAGTTGTGTTTCTTTAACGGATATCGAAATAAGTTTGCAGAAAAGCTGATTTGTTTTTCCAGCTGACGAAATGTTTGAATTGAAAATTTACGGTGTCATAGATTACACATGTTTACTGCACTCATACGAAACAACAAAACTTTTAAAACCGATTTTTGAAAAACTATTTTTTGTTGCCTTTAAAAGTTTTTAACACAAAAACGAACAATTTAGAATAAAACATTTTAAAAACCAAATTATGTTAAATTTACCAAAAATGACTCGGTCAAAGTTTATTCTGCAGCGCTTGGTTCATAGAGTACACCAAAGTAAACAATATATTTTTTTAAATTAGTTACCTAAGTTGTCTAATAAATCAAAACATTTTTTAAGATATCAAAATTGTCAATGCATTTTTGTATAGCGCGAAAGATAGTAGTAATTTATCATTAAAAAGAGCTTTATACTACTTTTTCATTTTAATAATACTAATTAAATGGCATTGTCTAAAATTATTACATTGTCAATGTTTTAATTCAAATTTAACATTATGTTTTATATCACGTTCAAAGAGCACATAACATTAATACTAAATAAACACACACACACACACACACACACACACACACACACACACACACACACACACACACACACACACACACACACAACAACAACGAACGACTTCTAATTTCACCTTGGTTTTCCAGACAGAGTCGTGTTGGCTCATTATACAGTTCGGTCGGTCACACGACTGCAGTATTTGTGAGCTTTACTGTAATTTCTTGGCAAAATTACAACAGCTTAGTATTGTCTTGAGAAAAACTATTCATCTTAAAAAAGATGCCATTAAAACTACTGGACATTCTCTTTAAAATGTTGCCAAACTGCTGTATTTGAGCTGCTTTATGTCCGAAAGACAGTAAGGCCGCAACCAAATGCGATTACTTTTAAATTTTTTTCTCATTATATAGTTCAATTATCATAAAATACAAGAACGTTTGCAAATTAAGTTTCTGTAGTCGTATTAAACTTGAAAATTAAGTAAACGAAACAGCTGTTAACTTCATTTTGGTAAATCCCACTGACAAAGTTCAATTAGTTGACGTGCATTTTGCCTTCAACAGAAAATGTAATGAAATTTCATTTATTACGAGTACATTTGTAGAGTTTTTTGTCGAAAACCTTCGTAAAATACAATCACCTGATCTTCAAATATGGCAGATAGTCGATGGAGATTTTTAACATGCGTTAACGTAATACGCTCAATGCTAGACTAACTCTTAATTGCATTGTGGAACTCCAATTGACAATGCGCGTAACAGTATGAAATGGAAAAATGCATATGTCGCGGATATGGACTTGCTAGTTTAAATAGTTTACAAAAAAAAATTTTGGAAAGGACTGTACAAACACTGAAGACAATTTTTGATAAAGGTGACGGTGATTTACGAATAGTCGCTAATAGTTACAGTAAAATGACAGCATTCATAAAATATCACAATGATAAGAACTGTCATAAATTGCTCATAAATAAACATGATTTTATTGCCGTCAGAAGTTAATAGTATGCGATTAAAGCTACTTAGTGTGTTTAAGTAATTTAGATTTAAAAAAGTAATATTTTTAATACAAAATAAGAAATACTTCCTATTTCGCTGAAACACTACAATTAAAGTTCATAGGCCTACTTGTTACCGATATTTTGTCGCTTTCTTGTTTAAAAGGATAACTTCTTCTGGCACTACTTTCAAGATGGCAGCTGAAAAAGACGTATTTCGCGCAAGAGTACGAACATATATTTTCACTATAGATGTACTGAAGATATGTTTATGTTCTCAAGTTCTCAATTTACAACAAGAATTATTTCTGTAGAAATTAGTTACTCCTCTTTCATCGTTTTTTTTTTTAGTGTTTAACGTCCGACTATTGTGCACACTTGGGCTAATGCAGACGATGGGATGATTTATGCAAATAATATATATTTTTTTTTAACGTCCGACTATTATGCACACTTGGCAGATGATGGGATGATTTATAGCGTATGAAAATACCATGCCCTGGCTGGGAATCGAACCCGGGTTCTCGGGGTAAAAGCCCAGTAAGCTATCAACTAGGCCACCGAGGCGGCTCTTTCTTTGCTTATACAGAACTAACAGAATATTTCAGTGCTAACATTAATTAACCCATTGTACACAAACACAAAACATTGCAACACTTTTAAAAGTCCAGGATATTGAGTTTTTCACGTTAAAACAGTTGTGTTTCTTAAACGGATATCGAAATAAGTTTGCAGAAAAGCTGATTTGTTTTTCCAGCTGACGACATGTTTGAATTGAAAATTTACGGTGTCAACAGATGATTTCAACACGTCAGTTAACGGATACAAATTTGTCAAAACAACGCAGCATACAATTTTCAAAGGAAGATCACAACATTAACGCTGTTTCATTTTTGTGCCAAATCTACTCTTTTCGTTACAGTGCCGGCCAATTTAGTTTTTAATACGCCTGCGTATACTAAAATAATTTTCATTCCTAGTTTACTATTGTTACTAAACAGTAATTGATGCTGAAACATTGCACAATCATTCAATTATTACTTCTCCAATAATCTCGGTTCAGAAACTATCGAGGAAACCCGGAAAAATCATAATATTTTACAATCGTTCAACACGTTTAGCTCAAACTTTGAAGACTCATAAATAAACTCACAATACTTAACCTATATAAAATATATAAGCGAAATACATTCACTCGTCTGCAAAACCTCCAAACACAAATTTGGTACAAAAATAGTGGATAGTAGCCTTGGGTCCATAATATGATATACAGCTTCCGCCAGATATTAAAATCACGATGTCAAAATGAAAAGTAAAATGCACTTAGTACCAAAACTCGACATCAGAGCGCTCTGAACCCGTTTTTCTACCACCTGACCATTCTTGAGTCTATAAATTGCTGCAGTGACGTGAATTTATCTTACAATAGATTAGATGTCTAATTAATGTCATTAGTGATTCATGCATTAACACCTAATTGTAGTCTCAAATATAACCTAAAAATACGTGGTTTATTTCCCTTCTCATAGATAGCGTTTTCCATTTTCAGTCACACAATTTCCTATGCAGTGAGATCTCTATATACAGTACGTTACATTTCGTATTTACAGATCCAAAAGACGTAGAGCTGAAATTTGGTACACATCTTAGGTTTTGTAAGTGCACCAAATTTTTAATTTTTCATCGCATACTTCACAATTTGTTGTGGTGATTAGCTTGAGTCCTAAGCGATAGAATTTTTTTAAAGAAAAATTGAAAACTTAAGGGTTAAAATAAAGGGTAGAAATGTATAAAAGCAAAACGCCTATCAATCATGTTATCTTTTAAACCATAGTATGTTGGAAACTGAAAATGTTTTGTTTAAATGTTTTTTATGGTTTAGTTTCAGATATTTCTTTGTATGGAAATCAAGGAAAACTTTCAGGTCCAACTTTTAAAGTTTTTAAGATTAAAGAGATTGTGTTTCAACTTATACAAACTTTTTTTAACTTTAGGGGTTACAATTTTTAGAAAAGATTTCTTCTAGTAAGCAACACCTAGAACTGAAAGACCTAATTAGTAATACTTTGTAAATGCACAAAAGAGAAATTTCCAAAATTTTAAGGTTAAAGTAGGGTAAATTATACATTTATAATCGCCAGCGAAGCCACAAAGAAGTGGGAGGGTTGTGATGTTTATATTAATTTGAAGCAAAAGATATTTCTGATTTAAAAGTAAATAAAAAATAGCGGCGGTCAGGTTTTTCTTGGTAAAATTTTGATTTTGGTACTGTATATATATATATATATATATATATATATATATATAAGAGTTACTATAATAATTAGTGTAGCTATTTCAATCTAGTTTGAACACTTTAATTAATGTAATTGTTGAAGCGTTAGCTTCTTTTACCGCGTTGTGCACTTTGTATTTGTCACCATGAAGTGATTCGATTTCATCGAGTAGGCTAACGAAGCGTAAGTAACGCGAGTAGGGGAAGTATTACACAAACCCTCCCCCAGTTCTCCACTCTTCTCCTTTCTTTAACTGCGGTTCCGACTGAGTTGGTCCGTGCGTATGTATGTTTTGTGCTAGTATGTACATATAATGTGAATGTTTCTCTCTATCTCTTTCTTCTCCCCTCCCTCTCTCTCTCTCTCTCTCTCTCTCTTTCCTTCCACTTTTCTTCTTCTCATGTTCTCATCGCGCGCACATGTAATGTTGTGTACATTGTGTATATTTCCAGCAGCAACAGTTCAATGGTATACGGTTTATATTCAGTAATAACATGTGCGTTTGATTTTATTATTTGCGTGGCCTAGTTGATAGCGTAGTGGGCTTTCACCCCGAGGACCCGGGTTCGATTCCCGGCCAGGGCTTGGCATTTTCATACGCTAAAAATCATCCCATCGTCTGCATTAGCCCAAGTGCACAATAATAGTCGGACGTTGAAAAAAAAATATTATTTGCAATATAATATTTCGTAATATGAAAATTAAAAGTGCTCTAATTTATTCAAAGAACTCTTCTATATTCTCGAGACGTTGACGTATATATATATATATATATATATATATATATATATATATATATATATATATATATATATATATAAGAAACTAACGCTTCTGCTGACAGTCCCAATGACTGTATTGATTTTTTTTGTCATTAGCTTCCAAACTTGAATTTGGAAAGAGATTAGCCCCTTTCATTTGCAAAATAGAGATTTTGTTGAAGTGAAAACTTCTTTAAGCGCGTCTCGCCACATGGAAAACATGAGGAAAAGCTACTATTTCGAAGGTGTTGAGCGTGACAGTATTTTAGCACACGGAAACGAGACACAGGATCTATAACTTCTTAACCAAATATAATCAATGATGATTCTTCATAACTTAAAGTTTTCATTTTAAGTTATGAAGTTGAAGTTTCCACTTCAAGGTTTGCAGAAACAAACCAGTCATGTGATACCCAACCTTTTTATTTGTACTAAATTACTAAATCTATTATTTGACAAAATTTAGCAAAAATCGTTAAATTGATTTTTAAAAAAGTTATTTTTTGTTAAATTTTTAATATTTTTTTTCAGCTGGACTTGAAAACGAAAATTTGAAATAAACAGACATAGAAATTTGTCTGTATTTGTTAAAAACCGAATACAATCAAAATCAAACAGTCTCCAGAACCAATCCTTGATATCTTACCAAGAAAACATTATTTTGGAATTATGCGTCCTTAAAAATTATGTATTCATTTTAATAGCAAAATCAGGTTTTTTTAGTTTAACAATAATTTGTGTACACTTCGTAAAAAAAACAAAAGGAACTTATGAATTTAAAAGAACTAAGGAGCATATAACGTTTGAAATTCCAAAACGCTTGAAAAAACGATAAACAAATTATTTTAAAATCGTTTTTAGTTTAAGTAAACTCACCAACTGTGATTTCCACATTTTGTTAGACAATGCAGTGAGGAATTCCTTCTTGGCTGGATCAAACCTGTCCGACGGTTTGAAACCTCTTTTGTAGATCACTTCGGAACTGCTGCGTTGCAGGGCGGAACCACCCTTGGGGAAGCCCGACCCTGTACCGCCGAAGAGCACGTTGCTACTTCGGCTGGTACTCAACGAATGCATCTTGTAACTGTTCATCTCATTACCTGTTTAAAAGTTGTCTTAGCGTTTCGAATGTACAAGCGATTTGTGCGAGTTATGTTCAAGAACTCTACGAAATTATTGTGATTATTTGTAACATAGAAGCGGTTTGGGTAAGTTGTGTGTTTGATAATTCTTTAAAATTATTCTAAATTTGTATATATTCAAGCGTTTTGGTTAGTTTTGTGCAGAAAGAAATAACTCTAAGCATTTCTAGCATTTGTTTTATGTTATTTGTGTGTTTAGCAGCTATATAAAGTAGATCTTGAATAAAGATGTTATAACAGGTTTTGAGAGGGTCCTTAAAAATGTATTTTTATATAAATGTGTATTTTTAAAAGTTATGAATTTTACTGCATTTAGGGTATAAAAGTGTTCATTTATGTGATTTTTAAGTTGTGTAACATTTTAGATATTTGCATCCATCATGCCAGCGATTCAGCTCCGTGCCTTGATTATATCAGTGTTACTATAAAAAATAAAAATTAATTATTTTTATCAAAAAAAAGATATACAGAATCTGCATTATTTGGCAACGTACATGCTTCGTACTCGCATAAAAAATTTAAAACTTTATTTTTTTTCAGTTTTAAATTTTGGCACCCATTTTTGATTAAATGTTCTGTAACGAGTCCAACTATTTGAACGTGCGGACGTTAAGATCACTGCCAGTTAAATAATCACGGCGATATATTTATAGAGCCGACCAATCAGAGCTGCGAACGTTGACTTTTTTGGGAAGAAATAAATGTTACTTGATACTACAGTGTTGCCAATGTGATGAGCATTGTCTTGTACTACAGTGTTGCCAATATTCTGCGTATTGTCATTGTTTAATTAGTTCTCGTTCATAATTACACAGACTTTTCAAAAAATACACTGTCATTGAAAGAAAATTATTTTTTCGGCACCGAAAAAAATCTTGTGAACACAAAAATGTAGCCCACAAACAACGAATTGTTATTATTTTATTTTTCGTAAAAAACACTTGCATGTTTAAGTGAAAAATTAACAAATAGGCCTTTAACATGCAAATTTAGCTAAAACTTGTAAAGAACTATTACAAGCATAAACTACAAATTAGATTATAAATGTTGATTGAACAATCGCATAACAAATATTTGAACGTAAACAACATTTATTAATTGTGGGCTTTTTATATTTCTTATACAAAACTTTTGATCGATCAAACTTCAATTTATACGGACGATCACGATCGTAAACTACTTATAATATAGTACACGTTTTATTACAATCGGATAACTATAGCAGGAGATATGCGAGTTTAAAAAAAATTACAGTTTGGTTTTTGTATTTTCTGCACCAAGCTGTTGGATCAAATTTCAATTGGACTATTAAATCAACGCATATTCTAAAATAATTTTGGTACGATAATTTAAGATTTTAGAAAAATAAATACATTTAGTTTTACACTGTGCGATAAACTTGTTCAAGAAATTGTAAAAATTAATTTTAATGCCAATTTTGAATGAAATCAGGCGAAAATGTCGTGCTTACACACACTCATTAAAATTTAAAGACCCGGCAAAACGCGTCCAAAAGGTCATCAGTGATTCCCTGGGTCTGTATTGTTATCACCTTAGCCACTCTAATAGCCATCAGTGCTCATTTCATGATTTTCCAATGGAAGCATCTAAAAATGACGTACAGACTTACTTTTGTACACAGAGTGTTTTTGTAGTAAGCGGACATAATTAGGAAGGTGGTTAAATAGTTTAAAGTTAATTTTAAAATGTTCCTACGAGCGTATTACTCCAGAAATGCTTCTCTATCAGCTATCCACCATTTAGTTCTTGTTTTGTTTTTAGAAAATGATTTATATCTTTAGAACAGCTAAATCGATTCAGTTGAAATTTTACATTAACTTTACAAAAGTACAGACGTAGTAAAAAAAATATGTTGTTATAATAATCCGTATTAAAATGGCGGAAATTTAAAAAACTTTATTGGAAATTATTCATAACAGTAAGTTTTTACAAAAAACGTCAAGAATAAATTTTCGAAGTCAGTTTAGTTAGCTACCGAATTGTAAGGTTACAAAACTATCGAACCAAAAACTATCGATAACGGTCCATTATGTACAACTTAATGGACTAATGGACGTTGTTTTACAACCCAACCATATCAGATCGATAGTTTTGATAGCATTCGATAGAAAACTAAACGAACTTCAAAAATTTACTTTCGATGGTATTTACTGAAAGAAACACAGGTTTCCGATAATGTTCATTAATAGTGGCAGCCAGTTTGAATAAGTTCATTATAAACCAGGAATTTTTTTACTTAAATTGATGAGTACTATGCAAAGTTTTAAATAACACTGTTAAACCGTTCTGAAGATATAAGAAGCAAAGTAACAGCTGTTAAAAGAAGCGTTCTCATACATATGTTTATAGACATACAGGTATATAATACTTTGACCCGTGTAACCACCTGAATTATGTCAATGTGTTACAGGAAAATACTGTATACCGGTAGTGTTTCTTTATTTGTCACGACTTAAAGATCAATTCTACACAGCCGGAACGAAGAGTTTTAAAACACCCTGTAATTCGTTACAATTAACAATGTTACTTTGTTTAGTTAGAAGTGACAGTTTGGCAATTCTCACAACGCTGCTTTTAGCTACGTTTGTATTCCGCTTTGAGAGCATTGTTTACAACCTAACCTAACTCGATGTTGACATAGTACAGGAGTAAACTTGTGTTTACGTTAAGCCGCGTTTACTCCCGGTGTTTAAAACACAATGTCTGCAATTTTTTTCATAAAACACGAGTTGTAAATTATTTTTGTCTAACAACATTTTTACTGCGTGGTGGCTAGATGACAGCCTAAGATGTTGTTCTCGCTGCAGCTGCATGTTACGTATCAAGAAGATATTGGGACAGTCCAGATACAACGGGAGTTCGCTTTTAGAAGTCCTAAATATGGAAGACATTGATTATTTGACAGGAAAACAGAAGTCAAATGGAAATTTGAAAAAAGAAATTTAGAATGGCCAGCTGTGATTTGAATTCTTGAGAGTTATGATAGAAACGAAAATTGATAAACAGAGCACAGATTACAGATTAACCATCTCAGTGATAGAAAAATGTTGGCATGAGAGGTGAGAAAAATTATGCAACATTATCGAATCTGCTGTGAAACTCGTGTTTGAAACAAGGATCAAAACAAGTTGCATTAGTTTATCGTTTCCTTGTGGAAACAAAAATTTGGAACGTTTCCCGAAAAGTTTCAAACTTTCTTCAATATGTTACGAAAATTGTGTTTCAACTCCGTTCTAAACATTGCTTCAGCGAGTACAGTTTAATAACGGTTGATGTTTCCGAGTGAAAAGAGGCCTAATAGAGTAGCTGTATAAATGGCGTCTCTTCACTGCCATGAAATCATTTTTTAATCTAAATAAATGATGTTAAAACATTACACAAACTTTGACACATTTAATTAATTCCATCAAAAATCCTATTCATAAACAACGGGAAATCTGTTTATCAGATTCTGTTCAAACTTTGATTACATACTCGTACTAGGCAACATAACTCAAGTCGGGTACTAACTTTGAAATAAAAAACAATTACAGCTGACCCGATAGGTTTTATTATTCTATTTTTTAAATTTTAATTATTCTCAAACTCTAATTTTCGTTTAATTTAAATTGCTAATTTATTTGAGTTACAAATCTTTATATACGACCAACAACGGAGCAATACATCGGAAAAATAAGGCCGGCTTTTTAAGTAGCAACCCTAATATTGAATTTTGCTACTTCAGGGTTTTTTTATTTATTTTGTGTATAAAAATAAAACAGATGCTATTAAATTTTGATGTTTTTGAAAATGTTACTATTACACATTACTAGTAACAGTAATGTCAAAAAAATTACACATTATTATGTTTTTTACATTCTACAGACATGTATGCATATTACATTAAGTTGACATCAGTTGACATCATTTTATTTAATTATTACTATTTATAAAATAATTTAAAGTAAACGTTTTAATGATTTGTGTATATACTTGCTTTTGTTGCATGTACACGTAAAATGATAGTGATTAAATTAAATAACAAACTTTTAAATATTCGCTGCAATTTTTTTTTAATTTTTGCAATTTTTTTCCAATTTGTTAGGCATTGTTTTTGTAGATTATGTAAGCAGTGAAAAAGGAATTTTAATATTATTTTTACAGTTGCTTCGTCGGTACCAATAAGGTAATTACCGACATCATATAATATGCAATCATATCTAGTTACAAATTTTAGAATCGCTAAATTTTATATCAAAAAGTAATAATGTCTATACAAAAATACATGTGTCAACATTACTTTAAGTGATTGTTTTTATATTTATCATGTATTTGCATTATATGATATTAAGGAGTTCATATACACTTTGGCTAAACCAGTGAAAAACCAGTGGCTAAACCAGTGGATAGGGATGAAAAAGCAAAACCAAAATTTTTGTTAACTTAAAACAGTGAGGGCTTAAAAATCTATTAAATATATTTACGTTAATCTTGCTTTTCACCAAATTTTCACACGATAAAAAATAGTTAGTTTCAATAAATTTTCAAGTATTATTTAGGAAGTAATACATTTATGGAGTATTCTTTCGCCTAGTTATTAAAAATTGTTTGAAAACTGTTTGTTTTGCAAATAAATTGTTTACATTTATTATGATATATTAATGTGTATGTTTCACTAATAATAATTCGAATTGAACTATTCTTTAAAAATTGCATTAATTTAAAAGCTCGTCCTTGAAAAAATATATGTCAAAACTCACCTTATAGCAGTGTAAACCTATTTTAAATTTACTAAGTTTTAGGCCTATCGGTTACTATAATTATGAGTTCTCGTATTTTATTAAATTTAGTATTATTGTTTGCTATTTCATTATAATAAAACCAATGATTTGTTTACTTAAATGTTTTGTTGTTGTTACTATATAAAGTATTTAATTATTACTGTTTCTCTTGTTCCCAAAAAATTCAGCCTAACAACATAACCTAACTAAATGTAAACATTACTAAATATGGTTATTGTTGTGTATCTACTGTAAGTTCAGTGCAGTGTAGACATGTTTACTTAAAACACAAAATTCCCTCTACTCCACATTCTGTATCTCCCCCCTCACGTCACTGACCTCGCTCAAATCACGCACATTTACACGCACAACGAACGCAGTTTTCGCGATAGTGAAAAGCGTTTGAACTGTATAGTTACAGATTCAGCCGCCAGACACCGCTAAGTGGCAGCGGTCCAAGGCCCAGTGACACGAAAATAGACCAGATTGAATTACTACGCGCTCTCTTGTGTTTACATTTCTACCAATACTATCGAAGTGAGAATTGATTGCTCTGATTTATTTATTTTTGTGCGGTGAAACGTTGTCCGATTGTGCATGTTCTCCAGAAGGATTAAATTTAACACAAAATTATCTTTACATTATTTTACTTAAAACATGAAGTATAAAGGAAAATATGTGAACGTAAAAAGCTACTTTGAGATTTTTAAATAAGTACTCTTTTTTAGATCCCGTAAATACAAAAAATGGTTTTTACTTGGATGTCTGTTCGTCATTATGTTTAGGCATATCGCTGGAATCTAATTTAATTCATTAACTAAATTTTAACTAATTTTCCATATATGGTTTTGTTTGCAAATACCACAAAACTATATTTTAATTTAAAAAGCTTTTATTGGTGAAAAACTTTTAATCGGTTCTAACGATTTTCATCAAATGTTGCTCAACTGTAGTCAAATATTAACGAAACAAAACGAATCTGTCGTCATATCTCCTAAAATTCGGTTCGGAAGCTGTCCGTAAAAACTGAAAAATCGTAATAATTTCTCATAATAGGTTCATCACATTTTG